>JARWCS010054142.1:0-16026 GCA_034783895.1 Geukensia demissa | reverse complement strand
TGGATGTGATTAAATTGCAATGCCAAGAACTGTCTAAGTTGTCTTTGACAATTACTGGACTTACGTATAAAATTAAGTCAGACGGAGTTAATCAGGAGAGAATGACACTTTTAAGTAAGTTGACTGATGAAATTGCTGCAAAATCCGAGATAATCCTGAAAGATGCAGCGAAGCTGGAACAGTCTGCGAAAGACATACAAGTGCAGATCACTTCTCTTAAAAAATATGTGTCGGTTATTAAAAGAAAATTCCAAGAGGCGTTAGTGGAGGTGGAAGAGTATACTGAACAGAACAAAAAACTAAAATCTGACCTTGATACCAGTCAGAACCTCAACGAAAAACTAAAATCTGACTTCAATGCCAGTCAGGACCTCAGGAATGAGGTTCTAGATGACTTCATTTTGGAGACTGAACCTATCAGTTCCACACCGAAAGAAAGTGGAACCATCACTTCTACACCAAAGGAAAGTAATACGGATGCCACAGCATTCCCCTTTTCTCCAGATGGTGGTCCACAACCAAATCCTGCCACAAGTGATGCATCTCCTTCCACTTCTACACCACCTCCAACAGATCCCAAAGCTGACTAATATAGATACTTCATTGTGTCAATATAGTGATTTTTGAACTAGAACACATACATGTTTTCACTACAGTACTTTTTGTTATGACTTTATTTGTACCTTTTGTTTTTTACCCTGTTAGAATGTATGGGTATGCTGTTGTTCTTAAACTTATATGTAAATTGATATATTTTGTACATGTTTTCAAGTAATAAACTAATAAAGTTTTTTTTAGATCTTGAAAGACTCAAAGAGCACACTTCAAGAAGTTCATTTTGCTATAAATAAGAGGTAAATATCAACTACTTATTACTCACTATTGAATATATGAAAATACATTTTTGCTGTTCTCTACACACCTATTCATACTATTTTAAAACCTTCATTTTAATTTTACAGAATGAGAAAAGAATATTGGATATGAATTCCTTACCAGATGTGCTTTCTGGCTTAGAATTATACAAATCCAAAATAACATATCTATTTACTCGACGAATTGGGTTGAACATCCAAACGGAGGAAATAGTTAGATGTAAAAAAACTGTTAACTATTGGAAACATAAATTTAAGATTTCTTTTCCTTCAAACTATTGTCCTTGAATAATTACAGTCCTCTCAAAGTCTATGACACAAATTATAACATTTCTGCTCGACACAAATTGATACTCTTTCAAATTCTTTCAACAGATTTCTGACAGAGTAATAATGCCTTGAAAAGGAAAAAAGATATATAGATCCCGACAGCAACAGAAAAAGGAAAACATTAGACAAAATAGGTAAGTGTTTAAAAAAAAAACAAGGTGAACTATTTCCCCCCAGGACTCAACTTTGCAAGTTCGCTTAAAATGCACAAACATTTCATGCTATTTTACCATATAATATAAAGCTACATTCACAATTCTCTTCAAATAAAACCCGCAAAGGCTTCTTAGATATATTTCCATTTTGACTTAAGTTTTTTCTTATTTTCATCTCCAGGCAGAAGAACAGTACTACTGTGGCAAAAGATTCCTCCAGTGAAGAAGATGCATGCAATATTCATGACACAACAGGTACTGAAACCCAAACTGCCCAACAGTCATTTGGGGTTTTGATACCACCCAGGCAACAAACCATGGAGTTGCATACTACCTCGACGACCGAGCAAACTGTTGGCATTCAAAACTTTGAATTCCAATTTGACCAAAAGGTATTTTTTTTCGAATATTCTGTTTTAAATCTCAGAGGACATACAGTTAAAAGAAAAATTGTATAGCAATTTATGCTGTCCAAGGATTTTCAGATACCCATGCTTACGTTCTATGTATTCACTACTTATTCTATTATAGAATTGATTGTTAAAGATGAGTCAGTGCAAGTCATGTCTAATCATAGTTGACACTACACAAGTATTGATTAAGTCAACAAATGCCAAAACCAAATAACCATAAAACCAGTCATCAGAAACATCACTTAACGTTATTTACTATCACCAATCTCACATAAATTTTGTATTATATGAAACATAGTACCATTCTAAAATTTTAGTCTCTTTAACAATTATAAATACATACGAGAAGTATATGGTAACTTACCATTTTTCACCCTCCTATCTTATCCCAGCACTTCGGTGGTGTAATGGTTAACATACTTGCTTCAAGTGCGGAAAGGTGTGGGTTTTATCCCTGGGCAGGTCAAACCAAAGACATTAAAATTGGTATTTGCTGCTTTTGCGCTAAGCACGCAGCATTTAGGAGTAAGAGCAAACACTCAGCGTGTCGGTCTAGTACAAAGCCGGGTTCATTCATCATCACTCATTAATATGCTCTCTTCTTGAATATGGAGGAAATATTTACCACTGAACGTTAATCACCATTAATTCAATCATCCATCATATTTCTCATTATCTTGCAGAGATAGGGGTACTTTCTCGAGGTCAGTACATTTTATAATCTCGTATGTTTTTGTTGTTAATATCAAAAGAGACGAATCACATTAACATATTTCTGTGTGTTAATCTGTTACTTGCATATAATATAAAAATGGGAGATGTGGCATGATTGTAGATTTATTCAATAATTATGTCAAACGGTTTTAGTGTCTTCACTTTTAATTTGTTATGGTAGAACTATAACGATTCTGAGAATTTCATTCATAGACACGATTCCAAGAGTAACCTCTACTCAGCACCAGTTTAATCGAAACTTTGGAAGACCAAGATCCATTCGTGGTAGGAAGAAGTAATCGTATAAAAACAAACAAAATCGGAAACAAAAAACCAGCGGAAAGGACGACTACCGTGTGCAATTAAAGAAATAAGGCTTCCTCTTTAGAACTAATTAAATTTTATTTTTTACAGTAATTGTCTTTTAAACAATTATGTGGTTTAATGAATGTCAGTTAACAGTTTTACACCGTTGGGGGCCCTTGTAAAGTTAAGAATTGTACTGAATAGTATAGATATATTAGATTATATCATTTAAGCTCGACCATTATTGAATGATTTAGCACATTTTGCTACTGTTTACTTTTCTTTCAAAACTGTCATAAAATCCTGAATTATGTGTATAACTAGTCGTCAGTTCAATCGGATGTAAGCATAACCCACAAGATTTATATATATGATTCTGTTTTAAGACGTAGATTTAGTATCAAGTTAAATACAAAACTAGTGAAGCGAGGAAGAGGAAAGTATGTATACGATTTCTAAGTTCAGGACTAAGAGAGATTTACTGATGGTATATATGGTTAAAACAAACCATGATGTTGACCATAAACTTTAAAGAGAGGTAGCCTTGTTTTATAGCAATAAACACGGTGTTCATAAGCCAGCTAGCCACTGACGTTATCTCTGATCTGAGAAACACAATTCCTCATATTAAAAATCACTTCAATTTTCCAATCAAATCATTTTTTTCTTTATATTTCATCTAAATTAAAAATAGCCATGGGTGTTTCAGGAATGATATATGTTACCATTTCTAAGCAACAGAAATATTACTATGCCAATCTCATTAAGACATCGACCCAAAACGGAACTAACAGGAAAAGGTATGTCCTAAGTTCACTATTATGAAGTTGATAAATCGACAAATGATTTCAGAACTCTGGCGTATTAGTTTTAATCGTACGGAGAAGTTCTGACGTATTGCACCGAATAGTCCCTATCGCGGGCTTGGTTTTGCTTCCTATTTCGATTTGTATAATTTTTTAATTTTTTTTAATTTATTTACTGTTTTTTTTAATGGAGTACTTCTTTTGTATGTCCTATGTTTCGGATATAATGCTACTGATGAGAGGTTACTGCTTGAAATGTATATATAGCCTTTCAAAGTTTACCATACTTATCCAACATTGGTCAACTTGTGTTTCAAAGTCTCATAGATAATACTCTCTTTAAACCCAAAACGGTATATCTTTCTATTTTTTCTCTGCATAAAGCTTTTCTATATCTATTTTTGATAATTAATATTTATATGGAAGTAATGTTGTTTTCGATGAATATATTCATTGCATATCTTTTTTCTGGCATCATTAAATTTGACTCTTACTTTAAAAAGTTTTATTTAAAATTTTCTGGATATAAGCAAACATTATATTGTTGCCTTGTAGTTTCATTTGCGTGCAGATATGTGCACATCTATTTTCACACATAATGTCTTTCTGTAGAATGATATTTATCAAATAAATGAGAAAAGAATTTTCCGAAAACAACGACTCCTGCATCCGTTTATTTTAAGAATATTGATGGCTTTAAGCTGCCTCGTGTTATAATTTTCTCCCCAATATACCCTGCATACTGTACTTTAGTATCTGAAACAAAATCATTGGTTCCTATTTATGTTTGTTGTATAACCAGACTTGGTGGAGGAAAGGAGGGATATATCTCATATGATTTTCATTTTCTTGAAATGATTACTTTAAACATGCTTGCTTATTTGTTCAACAAACACCACCGCGGTGATAAGTAAATTAACATATTATTACACGAGAATGCTTGTATGTCATGCCAGCAATATTTGTGAATTCAATTATTCATTTTATCATAGTTTCAAATATTTATGTAATAATTTTACTCTATTTTATATAAAATATTCGTTGATTTTTTTGTTGTCGTTATGTTGTTTGTTTGTTTCGAGTTTGTGTTGTTTCGGATCGGTATGGGTGATCTACTATTAGACCGCGATCATTATAAAGATAGTAACGAGCAAAAAAGTATATACAATGTCGATCGGCTTATAACTTGTATAAAAAAAAAATTCGACTTCTCTGATAAGCAAAAAGCCGTACTGTGGACCATAGTGGGTGACGTGTTTGAAGAAAGCCACACTCCTAACCCGTTTGTAGTTTTCGTAAAGAGGAAGCTAAAACTGCTACAAAATGAGAAATTTCTCTTCACAACCCATCTCTCCCTTGTGCAAGTTCGGTTGCCCTGATGTGTCCCATCCTACCCCTATATTCTTTTATTTTGAAAATTGTTGAACTTGTTCTCGTCATGAATATGCATGAAGTATTTGACGCTGGATGACTAAACAATCAATCAATCGTTGATAAGCATGCCATTGATGTTCGGGTCAAAACCCTAAAGAACGCTAAACTGGTGTCGATAGGCATAGTGACGTAAGATGCAGTTTTTGTTTTCCATTTATTTTGTTAAAAAACTTGTCTTATAAGATATAAGGCATTTGCATTTAACAAACATGTTTAGTTCTTATTTCGTTAGGTGATTTCTGTTTCGTAGTTTTCAACCTTATTAAAAAAAGATGAAATCACTTTAACATTATGATAAATATATAATTTATGACAAAAAGTTAACAGATTACATATTTATTAGTTTCGGCAGAATTATGATTTCAATTTATTTGTGTTGTCGAACTTGGTTAAACATAAATTTTATGATTTAATTTACTCTACCATAGATATTTTAATAACGTATTATACAACTTGTTGAGGCAATCATGCAGTGTAAAAGTAAATAGATTTTTCAATAAACAAGGATATACAAATCAACAGTCAAACACAAAAAACACCAAAATTTAGTAATTAGAAGGGTAAAATTGTTTTCGGTTTACCATTTCAAAAAAATGGAGAAAGAGCAGTCATTTCTCTAGTTTGCATTATGTCCATTTTGGTAGTTCAAAATCTTATATTTACCAATAAACATTGAAACCTTGTGCTATTTATTGATCAGTAGGTGTACATGTAGATTTGTCTGAGATACAGAATCCAGCTGTATGTTACTACAAGAACCAATACTTAGTTCAAGGTTAATCTGGAAAGCAGTTCTGAGTATATGTCTACTATGCTATAGAAGTGAACATTAAACACGTTGACCGTTGAACCTATTAATAGTTCCAACTATGCTATCATAGTAAAATATAGCACTACAGCAAGGTTTCAAGTGGAACCAATAACTGGTTCAACTGGTTCCAGATAGAACCATTAGCTGTTTTCATATAGCTTGACGAATGGTGGAACACAGCACCAAATTTTAGATCAAGGTTGAACCAATAATTGGTTGCAGCAAGGTTACAACCAATATTTAGTTTCAGTTTCAGTTTAAGAATATTTTATCGCATTATGGACAATAGGATTGGATACAAGTTATTACAACTTAATACAAATCATTTCCTTACAATTAGTACACATATAATGACGGCAGCAAGAACATAAATATAAAATTTTCTAATAAATTATGGTGAGAAAAAAATAATGAAGACAGAGCAAAAAAAAGGAGAAAGAAGGCGACAGATTATTTTGAATGATAGATTAATAATCAATAATAGTAAGAAGAAAAAGAAAATACAAGATTACTTTAGATTTAGTTCAAGGTTGAACTTTATTTTTTAAAGTGGCAGAAGGGATCTTTGAAATGTGTACATATATAAGTCCAGGTATAAATACTACAGTTTCGGTTATAAAAAGCAAAAAAAAACACTACTAAAAAATTACACCTTAAAAAACTTCCTTGTACATGCAGCAAATGTGTCTACACAAAGTGATTTTTGCCAGAAAATAAAAGAACATTCATGATCTGATTTACAATCCAGTTGCCAGTTTGACGATTGACATTTGAATATTTACAATAAAAACTCAGAGTTCCTCAGAACAGCAAATATATGTAATTTTAAACTTAAACACGGGCATATACGTGTGAAATATCAGAAAAAACAACATATTAACTATCTAAATATTTGTGTTAAGCGCTATCAGAAATGCCTTTAAAGTTTTTGTTAAAGTTATTCGTCTTTTTTTTTGCACTTTTAGATAAGCCGAAAATCACGGACTTGTCCGTACTCTCATATATTTCAGTTAATGTCGATTTATATCCAGGTAAACTCTTAAAAAATAATTGACTTTTTTTTACGTCGAACCGAAATGTTAACTTATTGTCTGTTCTGTGCCTTTCACCTAGAAACGATTCTTAACCAAAACTTTACGAAAGAAACAATTTGCAATAAATAAAGTCAGTAAATTTAAATTTTACGGATACACATTTATTACTTTACAACAGAATAACAATGTCAAACGTCAATTTTTTTTAACTCGGAGGAATATAAATGATGTGATTTAATTTACCAAACAAGAAATATTTAACATTACTGGATGTCGTAAAATCTCTGGAATGCCCGTTTGAGTAAGAATTTCTTCTTCAGAAATCAGTAGATTATTTATTACAGTAGACCGATTTCACACATTATTGTTACCGTTTACTTTTGTTTCAAGATTGTCATAAAATTATAAAATAAATACAAAGAGAAATTTCATCACCTCAATCTGATGTCTTTTATTTACAAATTGAGACTGTAAGTTGTAAAACAAGATGCGGATAACGCAAATGCGTAGAAAATGTTAAATATGAATAAATGCACGACACTCGGGTTCAGCCAAATTATATATTTAATATGAAATTGTATTGTCTTTTAAGCTTTCCGGGCGGAAATCTTGCTCTTACTGTCGAAAAAAATCCGTTTAGCTGGCTCCGCTACTTGTACGCGTCGCCAGGTAAAATCATTAGGGACGGTTAATTCCACGACCAACGTCCATAAAGCTTAAAATACAATACAGTGATGTCTTCTGAGAAACTACTCAACCGTAAAGGTTTAGATTATACGTTGTTTTTATTCATATAAGATAGTATGGAGTTAATAGTATTGCATACGATAAACCGCCATCAAATTTGATATGTCATTATATCTTCAAATACAATACTGACAATTCCAATTGATTCCTGCCGTAATTTTACGGATTTATAATTTAAATAAATACCGCAAATTTCTGCAAAACAAATATACAAGCTGGTATAACTTTTGTCAAATCCACGATAATATGTGTTTATGAAAACATCCGGTATAATGGGTTTTTTCTGATGATTCATGGCTCGTTTGTTTAGGTTTTTCTTAATTTGCTGTATACTCATGCTGTAATGTACTTCAATATAATTTGATTCATCCCTCGCATTTGCTTAGCAAAATACACGTTTACCAATGTTTAATAAATGTGGCGAATTTTGAAAACAAAGGAATGCCGAGATCCAAATATTGTAGAAGTGTTCATATCCCAACAAATCGAAATAGGGAGCCGAATTCAGCAAGAAGTTTAAGAAATACCCTCTGCGATCTCTAGTCCACCAGCAAAAGGATCGTCAGTGGTTTCAAAATACAAGCTTTTCAAATTCAGAAACCAGTTTTTCCTAGAGTGGAAATGCATAATGCTCTGTTTTACCGAAAATAGAAAGTCTGTTTTGCGACTACACTTATTTACTATACACATCGACTTATTAGAACGTTCCAGGATCCGAGTTTAACATTGGCCAAGCAAAGTCAAAATTTGTAACGTGCATAACGAACATCATTGTACCGATACATACAATTATAAATGAACAATTTATTTGCTTCTGCATTGCGAAAAGAAAGTTAATATTTGGTGTTACGAGGTTTTCCTGATTGAGCAAAGACGTTCTTTATACAGAGACTAAGAATCTCTAACAAAGAAACATTATATTCATTGAATGCTTTACGGTATATATATATGTGATATATTCAGTCCTTATGATGTGATACTTAAGTCAATGTTAACTTGTCTGTTATTAATTTTATTTGTTTGTTTAAAGTTTTCATAGCAAACATTTTAAACCTCAATTCACTAAAGTGATGTGTTTGCATAAACCTTGTGAAGAGATGTTCAGTCTTTTTTTAACTTAGGAGATATTTTAAATAGTTTAAGGTAATTGATTGATTGATTAAATGCTGTTTGACGTCCAGCGGCAACATATCATGCATATTTAAAACTAGGAGAAGTTAATATAACTGAAGCCTGCTTTGTATTAGGCCTTCACACTCAGACGGATTTTTTAATGCTAGAACAACAAGGCAACAGTCCACAGGATGACGTGCTGCCTTATCCGGATACAATATTTTGCCTTAAGGGCAGATCAGTCTTTGTTCCTACTCCTCAATTCCACGTGCTTAGCAGAGATGCAGGAAATACCGATTCTAATGTTTCGGTTTGACTATTCCGACACCGAAATATTAGCATATCTATTTTTAAACGAAATAAGTAAAGCTAATGTTATTGCGACATCGTTATGAATGATAAAAAAAAAAAACTAGATAGTTCATTAACTTTCTTATTGTACTCATTCTTTGTTTAATCTACTAACGGTATTGATAGCAACTAATAGGGGCGGACAGCTAAAACAGTTTATAAACAATCAATCATTCTTAACAGTGATCCTCTTAAATATGAATAGATAGTAGACCCAAATATTTACACTTTTCAAAATAAGATATATATCCATACAACAGAAACAACCGGACTGATCATTGTTTTGTATATTTCTAGGGCGGTCAGTGCTTTAAATATTAAATCTTTTCTTGGCGGTACTTGTCATGATTAGAAAATGTGATTCTTAATTGTCAAATATATGAAACCTTTCTTCTCGCCCTAATGTTTCTAACTGACACTTTATTTCTTATTAAGTCTGTATTGCAGCTGTCCACCTTTTGTTTTCTTTAACAATATAGGCTTGAAAAATACTTCATGCTACATGCAAACACGCAAAATTGAAACATTTAAAATCCAGACGTTTATAGATTTTCTTTAGTACAGTTAACAAAAGGCTTTCGATTTTTAATTTTAAAAAGTGCACATTTTCTAGTTGAGACATATTTATAGGTGGACAGACTTTTTGTGGTATTAAACTCAAATAAACATTGGATTTGTTATTTGATTTGCTCAACTATAAAAATCTACTGATAAAAGTACGTATTTTCAGTGTGTTTAGTCATCTGTGCAATGTTAATGTGTTCAGTTTCTGAAGAAATCCATACATAACTGCACTTCAATTAATAAAAGAAAAAGATATCGAAAGTTAAATCTCGTCACAGAATACTTATTTATATAAGATTTGAGTTTAAATTAGATTACTTGTTATGTTTTGCCCATCAGTTCTGAACATTGTCTACACTTGGATTGATCAAGCAACCCTGTTTAGTCTCAATCTCTGACAGAATAGCAACCCTACCTAGACAAATTATTCCTCCTAGTCTTAGACGATTATTCTTTGCTCTTACTCTTGAGTTTCGTGCGAGTAGCGTAGAAGCAGCAAATACCATTTTGGATCAAATCTTAGACTCTTCGTACTTAAACGAAAGTCTATGATGTGAGGAAGCAAAAAAACTAAATCTATATTTTTTATGTGACAATAATATTAATTTATACTCACGGTTTGACAGATAGTACACATGTTGGAATGTGTAACCAACCCAACTATCCTTTGTTAACTTAAACAAGACATCCACACGCAAAGGATTAAAAGGAAGAGAAAGATATCTAATTCCCAACTAATGTTGATAAAATCGACTATATGGGACTTGAAATACTGATAGGTAATTTATGGTATAAGGACAATATCTCTTATAGTGAGATATGGAGTGATTTGACACATTTTGTTATTAACTGTTTATCTTACTCTCTGGATTGTCACAAGATCGTAAATTAAATGCACAAGGGATTTGTACGGACAATTTTTAACTTATATATGTTTTATTGCCTGTAATATGTTTTCATATGACCATGAATGCTTGGAAACTGACTGCATATATGTAAAATAGGATGAATATGTATATCGTACATCTGTTTTTGTTATAACACATGAAGTACTTAAATATAATCTTATCTGGAAAAATCAAAATGTCTTATAATTATTTTATTAAAATGAACCTGAAAATGTCGACTCTGTTTGACAGTTAAACTTTACTGTCAAAATTATATAAATTGTAAAACGAGGACAATTTAAAAGATGAATACAGAAATTCTAAGGTTTTTTTTTATTTCCAGAGTGAAATACATATTTCTAGATGCAAAGACAAACCCGTAAAAAACTTAGACAAACTGAATGTTTTCGTTAATGTATTTCTCATTTTTTGAACTATCGGAGTTTCAAAACATCATCACAAGATGTTTGAATAATAATTATATTTTTATAATATTAGTTTTGTTCACCTTGAGCATTTTCATCCAGGTTCATGAATAGGTTACTCTTTGAATTGATATAACTTATACTTCTTAGTTTAATGTTTACAAAGCAAACATCTGAAACACATTTATTTTGTAATTAATAATGGGTTGATATATTTATTTTTTTGAAGATGGTCAAATAATTATATCTGCTTGGAGGTTTTCTTGTATACCATCAAAGATCAAAGCTGTGTTCATTCATCGCCATTTTGCATAAAGTGGTTCTTGGTCCAATTTATTTTTTCACCAGAACCTATATTTCTATATCATATTTAACATTTATGTTGACAATGCTATTGTAAATAACTGTCTATTATGTCACATATTAATAACATCAAAATAATATAATATAGCACAAGGACAAACAGCCGCGACTTCTGAATGTTGGAAGGCGCAAGAAATATCCCGCGGGATTAAACGGTGTGTTCCACGAACGTCTCCTGGACAAAAACAGCATTCATTAGGTATGGGAATAGGGGCTTCTCAAAGGAAATTGATTACTTTACCTGTATTTACTTACAATTTACCTGTTAATAAAAGAGTTGTCATTGAGAGACTGTATTATAAATTTTTTTATGCTGCAAATGAATATAAATGCAAGTAAAACATGGTCTATTTTAAAGGAAAAAATAAAGATTATCAAAATAGCTTCGGATTTTGTGTAATTAATTGACATTAAAATAAAAAATATCTTATAAGATAAGAAGTACACACAAAGGGAAGCTTTTCCACCACAAGCAAGCCATATGAAGAAAACCACAGGCCCTGAACTACACCGAAACAACGTAAAGACCCTATAGCTAGCTGACATTCTTCCACTAGTACCAATAGACGCCATATAGGACGTTCGTTCCCAAGAACTCGGACACCGCGAAGACGCAGAAAAAAGCAGGCTCAACCAATTACATGTTACGTGAACGAGCGGTGGGTAGACAGATACCGAACCATTTGGAACCACTTCGGAAAGCCAGAACCTAGGACTGCCAAAAAATCGAGATGGCATAAAAAAGCTGTAGAAGATGACCGAAAACTCACACTTAATCATATTCACTGCAATCATTATTTAGCGATGCATTACACGGATACAGCAACAGGATGTTGAACTACCCGTCCGCGTGCAAAAAAGCAAAAACAAAAAACCTCAACATCGACTATTGACTAGATCCACTGGACTTTATTGCAATATCAATATGTTACCAATGATAATACTGTGCTCTTTATACATTTTTGTTTAAGAGAAAATTTATATATTTTTCTTATTTGGGGTGATTAAGAGCTTTTCACAAGGAGTGGTATTCCACTCTTATTGAAAGACTTGTTTAGACCTGTATATTTCTAAATTCTCTGTTTTCTTGTGGTTGAAGTGCAGACTCGCTCACATTTACCTCATATCTTTTCATTTTTATTTGTACTGTAACATTTCTATGCAACCTCATGAATTTCATATTTAGTAAAAAATAATATGGTATGCATCGGTGATGGTTTTTAAATATGCTAGGCATACAGCAAAAATTATTAGAATGTCCTTATTTGTAAGACATACGACAAAATTGAAAAATACGTCAACAATGGCATAAAAAAGGTGTAAACAAATTATACATTAACTAAATATAATGTAATAAAATTAAACTTGGATAAGAGACAAGCATATACATGTACATGTATCAAGTATACATGTATTTAAAGTATAAAAAAGATCAAAGCTTTGGATTCGAAATTCAATTGATAAACTCTTTTAGGTATAGATTTCATATAATGCTCGTCCTAAATATGCTGAAATATTTGTTGCCGTACGTTAAGCAATCGGCAATCAATTGATTTTTTTTTTCAATAAGAAAATTGCAGTTTTGGATTTTCTTTGATTTTGTGGGGTCTAGTGCCCGACAGATTCTACCACTTTCATGATTAGGATCTCACATGTCTATGTTAGTGGAATTAAAAAATATTTTTCTCATGCAATTTTTAGCTAAATTTATTTTTAATACACTCCAGTATCCTTGTTCGAACGAGAGCTATCGTGTTTCAAGTTTTCTTTATTGTTATTTATGGTTAGTTTGCCTTTTGTTTTTATTTTCCGACTGCCCAAATACCATAATATTTTATTTTGAATCTAAATCCTACCACTTGCAAAGAAATGCATTGAACGGGGTATTAAGAAACATAGGTTTTGCGCAACATTTATTTAAACAGGCAAGTATGTGCATTAATGAACAAACCGGTCTTAGTGCAAAACCGGATTGTTAGGTGTTTACTGTGAGATAAAAACATTCAGCATGTATCAAAAATGCTTGAATACTGATCATCAACCTTTAAATCTGATGATGTGAAATCACGCCATCGTTTAATTATTCAGTAAGTCTATTAGTTCCAAGGACGATTAATACATCAATCGCTGACACAACAAGTTCATTACTTTAAAAATGAACTAATCAGTTACATGCAAATACATGTAATAATATTAGAGCACCTTTCTCTTTATAATGTGCAGTGCATATAAACATATAACATTAGTGCACTTTAAATTACTTTCAAGCGAATTAATACACTGGAACCAATTCAAATAAGAGGATTTGGAGTTAATGGCAGAGAGAGTGTACTCCAACAACGAGAAACAGACGGAATTTAAAAATTTAGAGGTCTCTACAAGACCATTAACAAAGATGGAATACAACTTCTTGTGAAAAGCTCTAAATCGCCCCAAATACAAAAAGTGTGTACGTAAAATAATACTGTTCTTACCTGAATATTATCAAAAATGTACATGTAACAAAACATATAACACAAAGACAAGTCATTGACCACAATTTCTAACTTTGGACAGGCACCTGAGAATGTGGTCAGGTTAAACTTGTTGAGTGAGATCCAAACCCTCCATCAATGAATGGTCAAAGGAAATAAAGAAAACAAAAGCAGTAACAGACGAGCTATAAAAATTATGACATTTGTTGCCAAGAAACTGATAAATAAAACGGATTCATAAATTTGCAAAAAAAAATTATCCTACAGATCTTACCTTGAATAAATCTAATATCAGTGATCGCACTCCCTTTTTAGATTTGGATTGAACAGTGTTGTTTATAACCAAAACGAGGATGATCGACATTAAATGTTAAATTTCCAATGTAATGGTAAACATGCTATGGCATGCTTTATTACATGGACCCTTAATATGATAATATATAAAATAGGAGATGTGGTATGATTGTCCACCGACAGTCATCCACCAAATAACAGTCGAAATTAAAATTTTTAGGTCCCATTACGACCTTCAAAAATGAACAAGAGTCATGCTATAACGGAAGCTGAAAAGGCCTCCAAATGCATTTTGATTTATAATATATATAAAGATCGAAACGCTTGTAGAAAAAACAAAAAAGCTGACTTCACAAATGATTGACCTAAATTACAGAATGAATTGGCACCAGTGAATTATAAATTATCTTCACTTACAAGAAAATATGTAAATGTGATGTCTAGAGACTTGTTATTAAACCTGCTACAATCTTAATGGGAAATTTTACATAGCATTGTAGCGAATAAAAATTTCGTTCGGACCATACTCTACTTTATGGAATATTTTTGCACAATATACAAAGGTAGCAACATTCAAAATGAAAAATGTCAAAATTATTTAATAAAAGTGGAAGATGAATTAAACTTTGACACATATATATTTTGTCCTTTCATTTTTCGTTATACATTTAGTAACCAGATGCAGTATTTTTTCTCCTATTCTTCAAATAATATTGTTATAATGAATCAAACGTATATTACAATATTTTATTTTGAAAAGACATTATTATAACAATGAAAAGTAATAGTTGCGGTTGATATTGAATCCTGAACTACAGTATCCTGAAAAATAATAATATCATATTATTGTTTATTTTTAAAATGTTCATAACTGATTGTCCCTATCCAAGACGAATAAGTTGAGATGCTGAGTCTGTGTACCAGTACAGTACGGATAATCTCGTTGTTGGTAAGTCCCGGATTAAGTTTTAACCTGCTGTAAATGTTTCTGAGTTGTGATGGAAGTCATCCGCCTGTATGAAACTTCACTAAATCTGGTTGACGTGGTTGAGGTGGAGATTTTCGGATGAGCATGTTAAATCTTTGAATACCAGCTTTCAAGATGATTCGTTGTCCGTCATGGTCAAAGTGGTTCCAAAGATGACGATCTAGCTGTACCCGTCGTTTTGTAATGCAGTTTGTAATGGTACTGTATTGATGTTCACATCAGCATTATCTTATTCAAACCACCTAATGAAATACTTCTGACTGAAATGTGGAAAACTTTTCAGCCATCTGCTCAGAACTGGCATGCCTTTCCGATGTTCTTAACCTAGCAACTTGTTCATCATAAATACTTGTTACAGGATCAGCTTCTAATCTTCATCTCTATTTTTCGATTCAAATATCCCAATTTTGTTTGTTTCGAGTTTTCAAGCACTTTGTATCCCATTAATGGATATTCTACGGTGGACTGTTTCCCTATGAACCCTATGTTTATCAGAGCATTTGCTATATTTGACTTTGATGACTCCCCAGTCCGTCAGTTTCTTCTATGCAAAGATTAAAAAGTCAAGGCCATGGTTTTTTGCTAATTATGATATGCATCAGCTAATTATAGCTTATCTATACATATTAAAAAAAACAAGTTAATATATATAATTGAGAATTTTGTTGTACAGTTTCATGTTTAACATGTGAAGTTTGTTTTTAACTTTTAAACGTTCCTTGGTGATAAGTCAAATTATATAATCAAAGCCACATTATTTCATTCAAAGCTATGTCCTAGATGCAAATGAAGATTTCCAATAATATATTGTAACTATTGTCATAAAAGTTTAATTTGATACAAAGTTTATTTAATATATTTATTTATTTATACTGCAGCTTGACCATTTCCTGTTGACTTTATTTCCTAAATATAGTAACAAAGTGATATTTTGTACAATGT
>JARWCS010054141.1:0-35137 GCA_034783895.1 Geukensia demissa | reverse complement strand
ATCATGATGTCAAAATCAGGAATGTCTCTTTGTTTCAAATCCGGAAGGAATCGCACAAACTCCTATATAAACAGGAGTGGGATCAGGTGTCTAGAAGGGTAAGCATCCACTGTTTTGCGCGCAACACCCGTCGTGGAATCCTTAAAGTCTAATCCGGGTTAACAATTGACAATTTAGCAACGTCAACAATTTTAAACAAGATGTTACTCCTTTGCTGGCGCAATTTTATTATAACCAAAGCTTAATATAAGGCAAGAATTACACACTCTCGTGATCCTTTGTTTCTTCTGTCCAACATGTTCGGTAACGGTATGTGTAAGACGTGTCCTCGAGTGAATGGTAGTATGGAGGATAAATACTGAAAGATAATAAACCAAAGGTCTTTTTAGCGGAGATTTTTATTCCTATCCAAATTCTCATTGGTTCCATTGTTGAAAAAAGTTCGGCTGTGTGAGCCATCTAAATTCGCGGGAGAGTTTCATTGCATTCTTCTCAATTTCAACTACATGAATCAGATGTCAATTTAGCTTTGAAGCAAATTCAGATGATAACCAAACGTTCCTCGAATGGGCCAATAATAAATTAAGTAATTAATTATTCTTTACAGGTTCCGACAATAACTTTGAAGCAGAGTACACAATCAAATTTACAGCCAGTTGGTCATACTCAGAGTGGAGTCTGTACAACAATTCTCTGTAAAGGTTTACCAATAAAAGACATCTTAATTTATTTAGCGAACTTTGAATTACACAGTTTAATATGCATTACCTCATCATTCGGGATTATCTTTCTTTTGATAGAGGTGTCAAAATTTTAAAATAAGTCTTGTGCTCACTTAATTGTTCAAACTTGTGAGTCTTGAAAATTACAGTTAATGTTGTTTGTCTCTAATTTCCTCGTTCTAGGTAAGATGTGAAAAACAAAACTCAAGAATCAAACTCGCATGGTTTTGACAAAATATTTAAATATCTATAAACATCGTCGTTGAATCACTTTTATTAAAGAAGAAAATATATTATTAATGGGTGTTATCTCTTCACCCGAACATAAATTAAAGTATATCTTGACAGTGATAGTCATTCTATATATGACAGTTTGTATATGGATAACTTGTCTGTTTCAAAATAAATCCCGGAAGTTGTGAAAGGTTTCAAGAGGTTTTATCCGGAACATTTCATCTTGGACTTCCTACGTTTTGATTCTAATACTACTGATGAGAGGTTACTTTTAGCATACGAAAATCTCCATATCTATTCAACATTGGTAATTTGTATTTTATTTATGGAGGCACTTCTTTGTAAGCAACAACAAGAAATAAAAGTGAAATTAGAGAGTTCCAACTTTAAAATTAACGCAAGACAAGTTGGTCATTACTCAAGTTTTTGTGGCTTCAGGTTATTGTACGCGTTATCACATTGGAATTACTGTGTTATTCCCTGTAAGTTTAATCACAGGTGCATGCTTATGTAGAATGCTTGGTTCCAGATGATAAAGGGACACATATCATATCAGTTAGGTTTGGGTCAAATCCAGGATGTTTTTCAAACCTGAGTAGTAATGTTCATGACCAACGAGAACACCAACATATGGGTAATCGAGACACTAGGGCGACATGGCCATCAACACGACAGGTTTTATAAGTCAGAAAATACGAGTCTAAACTCCCAACTCTAATCCTCTGAAACGTTTTGGCTGATATCTTGCTTGATTATGATCCCGATGAAAGACAGTTTATAAAAACTATTTTTCGGTTTGAATTTTTAGTTTTGTTATATTCAGGAAAAGAAATTTCAGTTACATTGTAAAGATTTAAAGTGCAGGTGACTAAAGTTCGTTTTAATTTGTTTCCTTATTTAAAAGGAAAAATATTGAATATATGCCAGAAAAACACATTCCATATTTTTCTGAGTTGGGCACTGCATAATTTCTCACTAGAATGCAGTGGGGCACGCAACAAGTTCTTAAAAAATAGTTTCTTGCATTTTTCTTTGTTATCAATATGGACATAATCATATACATGTTTTACCTGGAAACATTCGACTAGAAGTTTCCTAAGTAAACTTTCAAATTCAATATTAAAATTGTTGCACGTCATCAGAAAACTATTTACCAAACTTTGTAAATAATTTTCCGAAGAAACATTTGTTAGTACTGAAATATTTAATTTTTTTTTAAATTAATCAAATGAATGTTTCCTGGTGATACCTAATAAATCCAATATGTCTCTGGGAATTATATACAAATGCTCATAGAATATTGTTTGTTTTGAACGATATGAATATAAATGTTTCCTTAGGAAACCTTCGGTCTTAGGAAATACACGGTTGTATGTTTCCAGTTGAGACTGGTATCATTGTGTCTTATGAAACAAATTGAAATGAACTTTAGCCGGCTCTTGATTTACCACCTTTTTTTAATGAGAAATTCAATATTGAATTGCAAGCAGGACAAGTCTTGGACCCGTATTCACAACTATCCTTTTTAAATGCCATGTGTTCCCATTAGGCTTATGTACGAAAAAATATCCCAATTAATATCGCATGATTCCACACAGGGTCTTGAGTCAATGATTTTATTTTTCCAGATTTTTCAACAACTATTCAATATGCTATAGCAGCTTTAAAAAATTTGTTTCGTCATTTCTAGCTTACTGTGATATCGAAATGACTTATAGGAATTTGCGTTTGTATTCAAACGACTCTTTTCATGCAAAGTTTTTGAACGCTTAAGCACATCCTTGGAATAGGTAGGTCATAGATATATGTCTACTGGACGATTATTAAAAACTGTCGGAAGACAAGATACAAAATTACATGAGAAGCATTGATTTGTCCTATAGAAAAGTGTCATTAATTGGTTTATTGAATTTGCATGCCAGGTAGTTGATAAATAAATGCATAAATTGATCATGACATGTCTTTTGACTGATCTTTTCAAATATGGGTTATTTGGTAATGTGTTCCTCCCAGAATTTTATTATTTTTTAAAATAATGAAGTACTAAATATGGTAGCATTAGTGCAACTGGTAAAATATTTTCTGTACTTGTTATATCTTTTTGTCTCGAGAACTGCAAATTGTATCAAGGTATTTAGTGTTGCTTATAAAGCTAGTGTTTGTGGTTGCGTGACTTTAATAAACATAGACTTTTTATAAATTATTTTTGAAATGTATTTGTATGTCACAGTCTCCTTTAATTTAAAATAGTATTCACATTTCAAAATTTCACATTATGTTGACCTTAGGATTAAACGATTGTCGTGTTTTATGTATAGTTTCACGTTTTGTATTTCGGGGCCTTTTACAGCTTCCGTTATGGTATGAGCTCTGGTTCATTATTGAAGGCCGTAATGGGAACTGTAGAAGTTTAAATTCTACTGTCATTTGGTGGGTGGCTTTCTCATGGACAATCATGCCACATCTCCTATTTTTTATATATACCGATGGTCAAAACTCCGTATGTGTTAGTGTAGACAAGAAATATAATCCAGTCTGCAATTATATGATATATCATCATCATGGTATATGATTAAGTTCTGAATTTTTGAGTAACATGATACGTGCAACTAATGGAATAGGAAATGCAAGGCATGTTTTCACCTAATGCAAAATATTCGATATTTCTGGCTTTTGGTGATTTGAAGCAACTTTGTTCCAGTATCATACAAAAACAAGGTTTGAGTTAATGTGGTCCGGAAGGGTAAGCAACTCCTGCTCCACTAGTTTGACCAGTGGTGCAACTCGGTAGTCAAAGCCGGTGTAAAATAGATATTAGTCACAACCGATATTGGAACGAGCTCGTAGTAACGACAGTAAGAACATAGCCATTCTTACTTGTGAAATTGATATTTTGTACCAGTCAACCGGTCAACTACATTATGATGGCGACCGAAAAATTTCCAGAGTGATGACCTAAATCTTTCCACGAGAAATCATTGGTTCAGTACGTTCTTACCGGCAACTGTCACATATAATTTCAGAAAATGTCAATAAGACACGTCGATTTTTTAAAGACCTTATCATATGATAGGGCGACTCGTCACGAAGATATTTAAAGTACCTAAAACTCCACTTGGCTTGGTTTAAAACAAAAATGGTCTTATAGTTAGATCTCGTTTGTAGAATACTCGAGGAATTATTTGATACTTTAATAACAATAATAATAATAATATATTTTTCCAAATCAAAAGGGCATATGAAGAGCAGTACAATAAATTACAGAGACAGAACATAATAAAATACAATTATTAAAGAACAGTTAATAATATCTGTAACATGTATTCTATATATATATATAAGAAACAGAAATCAATCAGCTAATACTTGAACTTATCAAGACAATTGAAATATCACCGTTTTTTTACTACAATGAGTAACTCGACGGGTGCCACTAGTGGAGCAGAAGTTGCTTACCCTTCCGGAGCACCTGAACTCACCCTGGTTTTTATAGGGTTCGTGTTACTCCAGGTTTAGTTTTCAGTGTAGTGTTGTTTGTTCTATGTTTGTCTTTCGCTTCATTTTGTTGGCCATGGTCTTGTCTGTCTTCCGACTTAACGATTTCTGTCTGCCCCTTTGGTATCTTCGAATTCCTTTTTTTTCACACATAAGTGATGTCATCTTCAAGTGTTATTCAAGTCTGAAGATAATTAGACCTGCATAAATGTATTGGAAAATTGCTATCATTACCATCTTTTCGGTAAAAAAATTAGAATAAGATAATTTAAGATAAGTTTTTTTTATGTTTCTCACTTTCTTAAAAATCTGATCATGCAAATAATGTGAAACGATATCTTCTTCAAAGCTATAGAAATACAATTTTTCCACAAATTCCAATTTCAAAGAACAATCAAACCACACATGATTGAAGAAGTGTATTTATTTCATTTGAGTAAGAATAAAAGTAGTTTTAGGACATTAACAAAGCATATTAAATATATCCATTCCATTTAAGCTTATCATAGTTCAAGATGTAATATGTAACTTCTGATATATTCGTGGTATAGTTATTGGAAGTTGAAATTCTAGACGTGTTTTATACATTTACAACATAAACATGCCAGTGAGTGAATTATCTCACCTTTTCCCAGACCAAACTATATTTGCGTAACACTACTTCTTTTAAACAAAGTTTTTCCAGAAAACCTTAATTTATATTCGTTCTAATAAGTAAATTGTCTCCATAATTGGCAGAAAATGATAAACTGCCTTCTTAAATGAAAAGCATTTATTTTTTGCCTGTCTTTTTAACACATGTGGTTGCCAAATAAATGGTCGACACTTACCTGTAACGTGACATCAGAGTTACCCAGATGATGATTTCTCATTTCTCCTGTGTATGGGTCTTTTACTGGCCTGCCTACATTTTTTGACCCCATTATAGTGGCTAATTCTCCGATCTGCAACACATTCGTGCATAACATATAACATGCAGTGAAGATCAAAGGTCAGACACAGAGAAACATTTAAAAGAGTTATCTGCCTATTAACATGTAAGGCAACAAAGATCATTTTTATATTGGGAGAGACATTTTAGTCTAACCGAAACTGACAATAGATGCAAATGACATTGGTGTAAATGAATAAATGCTGCTTTTCAAATTTGCAAATTTGTTCTAATACAGAATCTGGGTTGCTGGGATATAATAATGCAGATTTTCGTATCATTGACTAAAATTAAAACACATGATGATGAAAATATGCCAAAAAATATATTAGTGAACTTTTCTATAATAAGAAGCAAGGCTAAGATCTGGTACTGCATGGAAGGTGAGATGAATGGATTTTTGCCTTTGATTGGGTAGGTGCAAACAGAAAGTACATAACTATGAACAGTTATCAAAATGTCTGTTTACAACATTAATATCATGCTAGTGGTTTGTGAGTTAATTTGTGTGTGTGTTTACCTCTTCACCATGCTGATAATTCAACAGTAAATTTTAAATTGATGAGGTCAATAAGAAACTTTCATACAATATTTTCAATTTTTCATATTTTTCCAATTTAAAACGTGTTAAAATTGATTAAGATGTATCATTTAACTATATTTTTTCATATATTTATAATGTAATGTTTAAAATCACAAAATCATCAAAATCATCACAAAATTTCATGTACAAAGATACAGTCAAGATGGTTCAAATTTCAAGTATTGTCAGGAAATTTGAAGATCCATTTATTTGAAGACTGTAGAAATATAATTATCAATGACTGATAATGTGAGATTTGGTTTCTTTAATTCAGTGAATTGTACATCAACTGAGGTTTTCTTATTTAATTTTCATCTAACTACAAATATTAAACATTATATTGGTTGGTTTTAAGTTGAGCATTAAGGAATTTCTTAAACTGACAAAATTTATCACATCAATGTATGGAAAGCATTTTATATATAACTGGCCACATATATAAACTTACTGGAGCTTTCATGTGCCATTCTACTTCCTGTTTGTTTCGTCTTTGTTCCTCCTCTTGACCCCCTGAAATACATATTGATAATTGGTAAACACACAACAAATGAAGCAGATCTTTTCAAATTATGTTAAAGACCTCCACATAAGTATCGTAAGATTCTGAAAATGTAAAAAGATAGCCACATTTAAATAAAAAAAACAAAACAAAACAAAAAAATATATTAATAGTACAAAAATTGAAAATAAAATGAATGTAAAATTTTTTACCCAAAACTTGTTTTGTTTTTACCTTTCAGATTACAAAAAGTATAAATCAGATGTTGACAACACCAGCAGTAAATATATAATAAATAAAAAAAGAACAATCTTTACTGTAAAAATTGAATTATAAAAAAATTAAATTTTTTCGTATTAAATTTGGAAAAAATATTATGTTTGATTTTTTAAAAGGAATCAAGAAAGTGGTCCCAAATAGAGATAGGTAGAGACTGACATATTCATACTTACTTAAGAAGTCATAATATTCTCTAGCCCGAGCTCTGTTTCGTGCTTTTTCATCAAAAGTACTCTGAAAAATTGATATGAAATTAAAAACATGCCAAAGAAGTTTAAAACAAAAATTAATCAGTCCTATTAAAAAAAGTTTCATTCTTAAAGGAAAATATAACACAAAATATAATATATCCACATGTAAAAGTTAATTAAAATTTTTTACTACTCTATTTGACAAAGTATATCATTGTAAAATTTAATAAAAGCTTTCATACTTTCTATACATTGTACATTTTATAAATTGTATGTAACATATTGTTGTTGTTGCTGAAAAAAAGTTTACAAATTTTTTTCATTTGAGATATTTTCATGCAAACAAATATCTCTCCATGCAAGTTAGGTTTAACATTCATGCACTGTAATAAAACAGGTTACCTAGCAATGCCAAATCAAGTTTATTTTTAGATTCTCATCGGCACCTCAAACCACAATGAAGGGGAATGTGGTCAGATTTTGTTTTTTATTTTTTTGAACACTGTAAATTTATTATTTAATGATTGGAATAAATGTTAAAAAGACTTTGTAGTCGGTGCAGTTATGGGGAATTTAGAAAAATTTGATACCATCCTAAGGAAAACATAAATTAGAAAATTTAGGATGTGCCCATTATGGTTAGGCAGACGAGGATTAAAATCTAAAATTTAACTTGAACAGGCAAGAAAATACTCCACAATTTGTGGCCTTATGCAACATGGTCAAGTACCTTTTATATGCAGATTTCAAACAATATTATATTCAGTAAGACATATTTATACTAAACAACAATAGGGTCTTATCATATTGGGGCTGCTGATAGGGAGGAGGGGGGAAGTATCAAGTCTGGTTTTATTATATTTTATGCACAGAAACCCGAGATATACCAGAAATAATTGGTGGACCACCTTCTGTAGAAAAAAATCTGTCTTTTGTATGCAGCAAAAGAGGATTCCCTTATGGCTTTGTCTCCGCCCTTTTGATTAGTCGTGGCGACATCTATATTTTGAACTTTCAGAAAGTTCTTGTTGCAATGTGGTATAGTCTCTTTGACAATTACTTGAGGGTGGTTGCTGAGTCTTGAAACAACCAGGGGATATGCAAAAGTAGCATGGAATTTTAAAAATTATTTCTACCCAGTTCAATTGAAAAATACCAAAGAAGATGGTTATGGTAGAAGGGGGGAAACCCTCAGTTCAGCCAGTTATAGACAACCATTACTACCTAACCTTTCCTTTTTCATATTGATGATCTAACCGATCAATAAAATGTTAGAATCTACTGGTAGATAAAAGCAACAAAGCATCGGACACTAAGTAACACCAGAGACAGGAAGTGCAGGAATTACCTCCCTTGATCCTCAAAAAGCAGGAAAAAGCGATATTAATAATTTAAATATATATATATATAAATATAAAAAGAAACAAATTGCTACAACTATTCAATAAAAACCTAAAATAATATAAACTGATAAATTTTCTCAATTCTAGCATTTACAAATAATGCAAATAGAACTACTAGAGCTGGCCCTCCGGTAAGCATGTACTACTAGTAAGGTAATTGTATAGACTGCAGGGAAAATGTCCATTGAAAGGACATATCAAACTGTTAAGTTTTCATGCAATGAATAACTAATTGATGTTAAATGTAAGTTTGAGAGACTGCAAGAATTACTTAAAGTAAATCAACTGCATCCCCCCATCCCCAATACAAAATTATTGCCACCCAACCCATGCCTCACCTCGAGTCCTAAATAAAGTACTATAAAGTTGATGATCATGATGATCAAATTTGCCTTGAAAATGAGACATGAATTTTTGCTAGGGGTAGTAATTTCAGTACTATCTTTGAAAGAGCAATTTCAACCCTTCACTATGAAAAAGGCAATAACAAAATTATCTCCCTTTAGTAAAAGAGGTTGTTAAAAAACATTGGAAACCAATTATGTGCAGGATAATTAAACTGAAAATAAATTTAAATATAACTGAACTAGACATAAAATTGGCAAAATCTATCTGCATTTGGAGGAAGAGGTTATCAACAATATATCATAAGAAGGTCAGTAGGAAATATGGATTAAAATGCAGAGAGATCTTGTTTGAAATTCTTAAAAAAATAACTTGTACAACAAAGTTTTATATTCTTGAATTAAATGATCATTTCTTGATTTACAAAGATACTGTCTAGTTCACATCTATGTACCAAAACTACATCTTTAAAACTAATATAATGTTCACCATTGATTACTATCAATTACTAAGTTTTCCCATTCATCATGTTCATGGCTAAATTTTTTAAGGAATTTTCTACGAAAGTGAACAATTTTGAATCTGTTCTAGTCTTGCAAATTTACAGCACATCTGTCCTAAAGCATATTTTGTGTATTTTCAAATCATTGTTCAGACTAAAATTGGATCCATTCAAAAGTGTGGAAAATTTTCTGATCTTCACAAGTAGCCAAAAAAAAGTTACTTACAGAAAAAAGGTTCTTGTCTGATTTACCAAATATTGAAACACTGTGAAACCTTACTTTGTAAAAATCTATCTTAGTATATATGATAAAAAGATGTAGTTTTCGTACAGTATTGTATTTTTCTTTAAAAAGGATTAAAGTGCATAGTTCTAGCAAGTAAACTGTTACTTCTCATTGGAGACTTACATCTTGATATTTATAATTCTGTAAAAATAATATTCTATAGGTGATAATTTTTATTTAGATATAACACATTACTGTAACTGTTAGATTCTAATAGAATTCTAAATTTGAGATATTCTTCCAAGATTTCTGAAAAGAGTTATTTAAAAGTTCTTTATCAGAAGACCAGTGTCAGATTGATATACCGGTAAAATAAAAAAGAAATTCATTTTTGCAGTCAATTTTTATTGGTCAAAACAAATTTACTAAAATCATGAAAATAAGGTGCTTAAAGTAACCAGGAAGGAAAATGAATATCTGTAACAGCCAATTCAGCAATATTGTTTTCTCAGGAGTCTTCATTGTATACTATTCCCTATCTGATATACATACTGGTAATGTGAAAAGCAAAATTTTAATTTTTGGTGAAAGCTGCCTATACTAAAATTATATTTAAAATATAAAGGTTTTACTTCTATAAGAAAGGGATTTCCTTCAATTCTAAAAGTATACATTTGCAAAAAAAAAAACAAAAACAAAATTTTTACCTCCATTTTCAAATTCCCTTGTATTTGTGTGACTATCTGCCCACGGTTGTCCTTTAGTGGAGCACCACCTCCAGATCTCCCAAAGGGATGATACAACGGTAACACTTCTCTGTTGATATGCTTCAGCCTCTCGGCATAATTAACTGATCGTCCTATATCATCATCATATCTTACTGAGGGTGGAGCTATAAAATCAAAATTATAATTAAAATTCAAAACAAAAATACTAGGCTACTGTGGTACAGAGTTAAATTAAAGTAACATTCATGGTCCTAAATTTTCTACTTTCTTTATAAGGTAATAGTCAAACTT
Source organism: Geukensia demissa (assembly GCA_034783895.1). Classification (NCBI taxonomy): domain Eukaryota; kingdom Metazoa; phylum Mollusca; class Bivalvia; order Mytilida; family Mytilidae; genus Geukensia; species Geukensia demissa. The sequence goes on along the minus strand of JARWCS010054141.1, from coordinate 24,708 downwards.
AAGTAACTCAGACAACCAAGAGAAAAATAAAATTATTTCACATATATAACCTGTGAAAAATCATGGTTATAAAACATTTTGAGACTGCCAGATGGACTGAAAAAATGGTCCAAGACTAGGGTGGACCTGGGCTGCAGAGCATTCCCCCGTTTCAAACTAAAAAAAGTCTAAGAAAAAAAGAAAAGAGAAAGAAAAATGACATGTGTATTATTGTGCCACCCTGCTTGAAAATCCCTAGATTCATCCTTGCAATTTGACTGTACATGTATTGTCAAAATTTATAGTACAAACTTTGTATTATTTTTGTTGTTGTTTGTTATTTGATAATTGCAGGAATGCTTTCTAAAAGAAACACAGTTCCTTTGAATGTCCAATCAACCTTTGACAGGAAGTTTAGCCACCCTTTTCCCACATATCTGTTGTCAAATGCAGTCTTGATTTCAAGTCAGTTGTTGATAACCAAGTCAAACCACTTACTTGCTTTAAATTTGATCCTTCCCATGTCAAAATATTGCCTTACTTTTCTTCCTATTTTATAACAATTTCTCTAAATTTGACAATTTTGTATATGATTTTTGACAAAAATATGTATGAATAGACACAGTATCCATACATATCCTTTATCACATTAACTGTAATCTTGGCTGATCATTACCTACTGAAAAAGGAGACAAATCGCACACAACCTGATTGGTTGGAAGACCGAATACTTCAAAACAGCAAAAACTATAATCTTTTCAATAAAACTTTCTGTCTTTTTTTAATCTTAATTATTCATATGAGCAATTGTAATTTCAAACTGTAATTTAAAAATGGAGACCTTATTGCCATTCATACATTATTCCATTTGAAAGAACCCCCAAGCTCACATCTACATACAATTATCTGCAAAGAAAATCCAACAAGTATCAATTTAGAAATATTTGAACCTATAAAAAATTTCGTCATGTCTTCAATGGTCTGAACCAATTTTTTACTTTAGTCTCTGGCATAGAGTTAGTGACAGGTTGCTAAACAAATATCTTACCTGTTTAAAGAATATACCATATATCAGGTTATTTTCATGTATGCTCTTGTTTGCGATTTTGTTGTCAAATACATAAATATTATTTTTGATGAGTTTTTAATTCACAATTTGGTATAATTTCTTATAGAGTTATGAAAGCAGTAGAACTTAAATATCAGGTAAATTTGGAGGTAAAATGTCAACTGTGAAGATAGCGAAAACTAGACACATGCATAAATATAGCTGATATAAGATTTACTCTAATAACTACATTTCCTCTGTCTTAAAGACATACCATACAAAATACAAAGGGGCATAACCCAGTCAATAATAGACACTAAAAAAGCATGCAAAAGAGACAGAAAAGTAAGAGTTCAGCTAGGAAACTTAAAAAGCTAATGCATTACATTCATTATACTTATTTGGATATTGTGTTTAGAGTTTCATTGTCAATGTTTGGATTTTTCAAATCTTTTGGCAGGGAGCAAACCTGTTATAAGGTTTATTCAGAGAAGCACTTTATATAAACGGAAATATTTGGCAAGTCTCGCATTTAAGTGGTTTTTCTCAAGAGGTGGTCACTGATCAGGGAATTTTATAATTGGGATACCACTGAACAATGTCTCCATGAAAAATTAATTGATCAATAAAAAAAAAATTGACAGTATGTTGGTTAAATGGGGTAAGGGTGTCAGAATTCCCTTCTTTCCTACCTAATCTAGAGGAAGAATCTTAGGTTTACATTGAAATCAGTATTCATGGATTTACAAGAAAAGGGAATTTTGTGGGTTGTTGAATTAAAAGAAAGGAATTTCAAAAATTGTTCATCCTTTTTAAAAAAAAATTCTCTTAATATTTTAACTAATGCAAAAGCTAATAGTCTGCAGTAAGTTCTTTAGTCCTTGCAGGTATGGTAAGACATTTTCACTGAGCTATTGTCAAATAATGTTTTACTGAATACAGAAGTCTTGTCCCTAATCTAGCAGCTGTCTTCTTTCTTCAAAGGTTTAGTAACATAAATTTTTACTTGGCTTCTAAATTTGACAAATTTTGTGGATTGGTCACCCATGTAATCCACTAAAATTGGATTACCATGAATAATAAGTGTTTCACAGTACTTCTTTCTATCTTTTTGCAAGTACAGTACACCCTTGTTATATTGCAACCTTTTGGACCAGGCCAAATGCTGGTGTTATATGAGGGTGGTAATAGATCGAGGGAATATTTACATGGAAACTATAGTAATTTTGGAAAAGGGGACCTTGCAAAAATGTGGTGAAAATGAGGGACCGCTATTATAGAGGGTGGTATAGTGAGAATGCACAGCACATGTAAATAATTGGCAGATAACGACTTATAAACAAAAGGTGGGGCCTCTTACTGGGGGTGTTGCCAAGCCTGACTGTAGACCATATTTGGTGACAAGTTTGACAAATGCCACACTCCCTACACATAAAAGACCTCTTTTGTAGTTTTTTTTTTAAAAAAAGAAGGCTATCGCACCACAAAAGGCTAAATTTTTTTATCCCTACCTATTGCTCCTTTTTCCCAAGGGGCAGTCAAAAACTGTTGCCCTAGTGCCTCCCATCCCACTCCTACTTTTGATAATTTTGATTATTGTTGAACTTTTTCTCGTCGTAAATATGCATGAACTATTTGATGCAGGAGATTAAGCAACCAACAAATCTATTAACTAAGCTTAATTTCCACATGTCAAACTTAATTGACCTTTGACCTTTTGCAGTGACAGCTAACAAGATTGATCCATACTAAAATTTCAGAACATAAAAAACTTTTGGTGGGTGGCTGTCTCATGGACAATCATGCCACATCTCCTATTTTTATATTTTAGTTAGCTTGATTAGTATGACCTATTAGAAAAGAATCTTGAAGATTTTCAGTAGCATGCTATTAGCAATAGATAGAAATAAGCTTTGAAATCAATCTGTCAGTTAATTTGAAACAGCCAGGGAACATCAAATATCATAAGCATTTATAAACTATTATCAATTTTTTATAAAGTTATAATAAGACATATCTTTTTAATGCCAAAACAAAAAAGTCATTTTTGTGAAGTAAAAGTTGTGCTATTAGCCAAAGGAATTTTCCCCATACTCTGACCCCATGATCTGACAGATTGATTTCAGAGTTGTTAGCAAAAGCAATATTAACCTGTCCAATTACCTCTTCTGGGAGATTCTAAGCTGGGCAAAGGCTGAAAAAAAATAATTTCCTTGATAAGTATGAAATGTTGCATTATACATATATATAGTGAAAAAATAAATAGAATATTCCCACAATGGTATAGATTGTCAGTCTTTGCTTGGCATGTGTCAGAGATGTAAAGTAAATTCACCACATTGAAAATGTTGCAATGCAGAAAGGAGTAAATTTAGCAACACAGATGGAGAAGCAAGAATTTCAAAAGTTGAAAACATTCAGAATATAGGAAGACCTCATGTATTGATATTTATACTGGGCTAAATGTATTATGGACATTATATTTTGGGCATTTCATTGGTTGTTTAAGTTAAAACTGTATCAGTAAAAGTAAAAAAAAATGAAGCACTTAAAAATGGAAAATCTACAAATAAACCACACTCCCCTACACCTTCCACAAGAAAATACTAATTAATAAATGGCAAAACTCTATAAAAAAAATGCTCAAACTTAATTCAAATCACATTTTATTTAAATGACCAATCAACAGATGTCAGACTCACCTCCCGAGATGTGTAACTATACCCAGGCAAATACTTTCTATTCTCGTAGCCATTATAAAAGTCACCCATTTTACATGTTTGACATAATTTTTTTTAATTGTTTATAAATTTTAAGCTATAGTAACAAAAAAGATCAAATTTCAATCAATAGTTTTCATGCATTCAATACACAAGTTCATGCAGTATTAACTTTCTTTTCAATATTCAAAATTGTTATAGTATTAAAAACCTGGTATATTGTATACACATTTTTGCATGGATAATGGAACTACCCAACCCTACAGGACATAGATATATCTTGAATTGTACAATACCTTCATTTAAACATATCAGTTCACCCTTATCCATCATTATACCATACCTATTAACCCTCACTCTTTAGAGGGAGACTCCGTCTTTTTGGGGTAAATGTTTTGAGAGTCTCCCATGTGGGAGACACATTTCTCCCAAAAACTACCTCATCAAAGAAATATTTCACAAATTACGTTCTAAATGGCTCATTAAATAGATGTTGTAATACCATATTCATTGAGAAGCAATCTACAAATAATTAATCCTTTTGTTGAACTTATTTCAAAAATTTTGATTAGAAATCATTGGTAGAATAAGGATTTAGCATAGATTTTATATCTTTGCCATATCTGTGTACTTGGATATCTAGTAAAATTATCTTTTGTTACCCAGAAAAGGTCATCACACAAAATCTCTCTCATAGAAATGCTGAAAAGAGGTAGATCTCCTTCTTTGAGCATTCAAATGGTTGACAGGTATGTTAAAAAACAATACATATACTGGTACATGTTTAGTGTTATTGTTAAGGAGACATAACTTTAAAATGACAACATACAAGTTACTTCCCTTGCCTTTTCATCTGTCCTCTTTCAATAAGCCTGTAGCTAACAAAACTTTTTTTTAAAATTAGGATAAGAATTACAATGCAGATCATTCAAAATACAAAGCTTGTAAAGAACAGTAAATTTTCAACAAATGTTTAGTATAGAAATATACATATAAAATCTGCATATAAAAGATACAATCTGACCATTTTCAGACATAGTACACTAGTGATTAAAAAAAATGAATCAGTGAGACATATAATTACAACATTGCTTATTCATGAGCATTGATTACAAGATTGTATTTTCCATACATCTGTTACAATTTAGTACAAGAGCACAAGCAGAATGCTTTGTTTACATATGAACACTTTCCATAAACTGAGCAACAACATGTAGTATTGGTAATTTTTGTACATCAAAACATATATGGTCATGCAGCTTGTGAATTTTACATTTGACATGCAAGTGATATTCATATTTGTGTCCTGTCACCTTTGTGGGGTCAAGAGTCAAGGTCATTGAATGTCTGGTCACATTTCCATCTGCATCATATGTGGGGTTTCCAACACCTTTGCCCCAGGGGTCAGAATCCCCACCTCCACTTGAGATCCTGGAATTATGGTTAATATCTGCTTCTGGTGTCTTGTTCTGAGTGCGGAACCTATTCATCGTGAATGATAAATCTGACATCGGTTTGGGTCGTCTGAGGGGTTCGTCATTTCCACTGCTGAAGCCATCTGGTGGCTAAGAATACCAATTTACAAATAACACATGATCTTATGGAAAAGACATACAAATTTTTACAGAATTTCAAGTGATAATAAAAAAAAAAATGAAGAAAAACAGTATTTTTTAAAGATATAATTTTGGCTATTTTTAGATTTTATAATATACATGTTACTTCCTGAACTAATAAAAGTTTTCTGAATTTGCTTAATTATTGCACATTTTTACTACCATAATTTTGGAACACTTTCAGTACAGATAATTTTTTAGACAAACATCTTTATAATTTGTGTATGATGTAAAACGATAAATACTTGAAATATTTAAAACCAGCATTTTGTTGAAAATCATTTGGTCACATAATTAAAAAAAATCAAATCTGTGACCTTTAAGAAAATATGAAGCACACATTTTGTACACAATAAAATACCGGTACAGACAAATATACATTCATGCAAGTGTGAAGTATTCACCCTAGTACTATCCAGCGTATTAGACTTTCGAACTGTGTTTCCTGTTTCATCCAATGAGGGATTTCCTGCTCCTTTACCCCAGGGATCATAGTCTCCTGTGTTGCTAGGCAATGGGCGATTAAGATTCAGTTTAATATCAGGAGTCTGGTTTCCTCTTGCAGATGGTAGATTTCCTGAGGAGGGATCAAAAGGAGCCTTTTTCTTCTTTTCCTTAGATCCACTGTTATCAACAGGCTGTTTAATGTAAATCATTTAGCAGATTTTGTAGTACGATCAAAATTCTTCATAATTACATGTATTCAAATAACATGCATTTATTATAATTGAATATTTCCTAATATCCAACAGATTTGAATCTCTTGACTGAAGATGTTTTTGAAAGCTCAAATTCTGGGAGACTGAAAGACTGGAGGTCATTAAAGCACATTGCAACTAAATTTCTTTAAAATTTCCTTATGACCTTATTATAATGATACAATATTAGTAGAGAAGCATTTATCCCCTTTAAAAAAGCTGTTATAAAATCATAATTCATTTATTATTTTTTTTTTTTGGCTTTTAAATAGTGCTGTTCAATTGTGGTCAACACAGTAACATAAAATTCATAATGATTTACAATGTTTCATGCAAAAACTTCTGAACATTAAATACCAAACTCGGTGGCAGAGAAAAAAAGATGAAAATAAACAAAAATTGTTAATACTGACAAAACTAGACCTTCCATTAAAATGTATGGGAAAAAATAAAAAACTTATATCAATATATGGCAATAAAATGTAACAGGTAAAAATTCATGCAAATTAGGTAATCACCCTCGCTGCATCCAATGTTTGATTTTTTCGTGGTATGTATCCATCTTCATCTCTTTCTGGATTACCTGCACCTTTTCCCCAAGGGACATAATCCTCGTCATTACTTGGTAACTGGCGATCAAGATTAAGTTTTATTTCAGGTGTTTGTTTTCTCCGTGGATAGTTAACCACGCCACCTGCTGTAGGGTCATATGGTTTCTTTTTCTTCTCGATACTCGGTCCAACATTGTCCGTTGGCTGTTTTAATTAACCAAATGAATGTTTGATAATTTATATTTTATCTTAATTTTTCACTATTTATTTAAAACTTATGTCTTTTTTCATAAAAATCATTAAATTTGATTAAACTTAGTATGGTGAAATAAAAAAAGAATTAAATTGAAAGTCAAAAGCAGAAAAAAAAAATGACTAAATTCATTCCTCCATTGTCATGCTTAAATGTAACATTAATATTTTCAAAACAATTTTTAAACTTAAATGTGACATTAATATTTTCAAAACAATCTTAACATTGAAGGGATTAATAAAAAATATAAAAAAAGATTAATAATACAGTGTAGTAACTTTAGCTGCCATCTTTCAATTAAATATAAAACCAAAGAAAATTTGGTAAATAAAAAAGTAGGATGGTTACATAAGTAGGACATAAAAAGTCACATATCAAGAATGCATTTACATGATAAAGCCAATAAAAAATAAAAGTTGGGTTTTGCACAGAAGTTGCAGAAAGCAGAAAAAAATGCCACCAATAGAAAAGATGACAATAAGTCAACAATGAGACAGAATATATATGTGTGTGTGTTCAGTTGCTTTACACGAATTTCATAATGAGGCCATGAGTTAAACTGATAAAGGACAGTGAATTGATTGGTCCTGTGGGCACATAACAGACATACATTATCACATGCTGTGCAAGAAAATTTCGTTTTTGGTTTGTTTGATTGATTGGGGTTTAACAAAATGTTCAACAATATTTCAGTCATATCGCAGCGCTCAGTTTCACTGGTGGAGGAAGCCTGAGTACCCGGAGAGAAACACCAACCTTGGGCAGGTACCGGTAACTGACAAACCTTATCATGTGTGATGCGAGGTAAATGAAACACGTTTTTGTATGGTACAAAGTCGGGCTTGAACTCACGCCATATAGGTGTTGGCTACAGTGATCTGTACAGGTAAGTTTAAATCAACTACCTACACCACTCTGCAACCCTGGCACCCTACGTTTTTGCTAAAAAATTGATTATCCCACCAAACAAGAAGTATAATTGTTAATGATGTACAAGAAGACGATATGACACATTTGTCCATTAAACAAACACTGTTGTTCAGTTTGCCATGATTACTGCAGTAAGTCATAAAAACATTTCAGATAACAGGTTAAGTACATTTGCTGTTTCAGATATGGGGAAAAACTGTGTTTACAAAATTAAACAGACAACCAGTGTAGATATTCTAAGAGCAGAAAAGAGAAGAGTTCATTTCACTTGTGCAATCTGATTGCAGGAGATTAAAGAGTTCATTTTAGTTGTGCAAGGGTAACCTTGTTTTTGTCTAGAGTTGTTGTTTTAGGTAGAACACTGCCATCTGGGGCTCTCTGAGGGTTACCAGCACCTTTGCCCCATGGACTTTGGACCCTTTTGTTCCTGTTTAGATTTGGATTACTATCAGGACTTGTCATGATATCTTGGCTTTCATCAGAGGTATAAGTATCTCCACCATAGTTAAGAGATGAAGGCTCATATACCCTCCTAGGCCCTTTGATGTTGTCAACAGGCTATTTATAAAAATAGATGACATGTTAAAACAAGGACATTTTAGAGAAATGCTTTGCTGCCTTCATTACCTTTGCATAGCTGTTTGAAATTTTCAAATGAATGATAGATTCAAAATTTTAACAAAATAGAAAAAAAATTGATAAATATTTTGTCTTCTAAATTTTAAAAAGATAATCCTACACAGTAGACATGAATTGGACAAAAACCATTAGAAATACAACTCACTACTATTTTCAACATAGGCACATGATAAAATTTCAGCGATAAAATTGTGTATAATTTCAAAGTTCTTTCTAAAAGAAGTTGTTTTACAATAAGTAACATATTGTTGAGAGAGAGAGAGAGAGCTTTAAATTTGAGAGGTGCTTTTTTCACCTTGTCCTTTTTCAATGTGGTGGTTTTCCTAGGAATATTTCCGATGTCATCCCTTTGTGGGTTGCCAGTACCTTTCCCCCAGGGGTTATACTCCCCACTGGTCTCGAGCAAGGGCCTGTTAGAATGCAGTTTGATTTCAGGGGTCTGGTTTCTTCGTGGAGAGACAATAAGACCAAGTGATGGATTATATGTTTGCTTTTTCTTCTTTTCAGGCTCTGCTACATCTTTTGGCTATTTGAAAATTTAAATTTAGACAACCTTTTTTTTTAGAATTCAAAAGCATGATGTGTTCTAGTTTTCTTGCGTAATCAGTTTTTAACACTTTTATGATGTCAATAAAACAAATCCATCACATCAATAAAAAATGGCAATGTGTTTAAAATGAAAAAGGAAAAAAAAACACAATTGAACAATGAGATTTGAATGGAAACATTCATTTACCTTTCATATCTAAATATTCCATTTTTTACATAAATACAAAACATAAAATCAACATTGGGAATTGATAAATAATTTCATGCAGAATATGAAGCAAAATGAACCAAAAGATATGTAATTATTTTCTTAAAATACATTTTGTGGAGAAGGTCAACAGAAATGTTCACAGAGGTGTGCCAAGGTCACCTTATTTTTGTCAAGGGTCATTGATTTCTTGGTTATGACATTGCCATCATTGTCCTTTTGTGGGTTTCCTGTCCCTTTTCCCCAGGGGCTCTCAGATCTTAATGGAATCCTTGTATCTCTATTTAAATTAGTCTCAGGACTCCTTTCTCTTCCATTTGGTCCAACCTAGAATTTGGTAATTTTGTCGTTGAAAATTTCATGAAATTTAATTTAAGTATGAACATTTGATAAATATGATGTTTTTAATAATTTTTTGGCCATCAAAATTCATAAAACCTCTAAATTTTTTTTTTTGTTTTTTTTTTTTTTTTTTTTTTTTTTTTTTAATAAAAATACAATATTAATTCTTCAATATCCAGCAGATATTTATGCTCATTTTGTGAAAAAATCTTCAATCACAATTTTTTTTGCAAGTGTTCAAATACATTTAAATGGAAAGTTACTGATTGGAAACTAACACAACAGTAACATGCTCATTTTCACCTTTTCCAGGATGATTTTTCTCTGTGGTACCCTGCCATCATCATCCCGCTGGGGATTTCCAATGCCATGTCCCCATCGTGGGGATTCCATGCTGTCAGACCAGTTGATTTTGGTGTCCCGATTCAGATTAGTTACAGGTGAACTTGTCTGATCACGACTTATATCATTTTGTTTGAATTTCTTCTTAGTTTTGGGACTGGAGTCCACCACATCTTGAGGCTATATCAGGGGGTCAAATAATTATTTTTTAAAATTTGTTTCTTATTTTTTTAATGGACTTAACAAAATGTTTTCTTATATAAACTTTACAGCCCTCTTGCTTCAACTTGCTACATATGACTACATTTTCCAATTAATGTTATCAGTCTTTCTGCAAGTTGCAAATAAACTAAAATTTAAAATTATGATGACCAAATGTTTGATATTTCAGACAAAATACATCATTTATCCAATGATTAATTCTGAAAATGACAATGGAAAATTATTCAAATGAAAAAACACTTCAATATAATACTAGTGAAAGAACAGAATTTCTTTCACCAATAATTTCACTCAAAATAGTAATGTTGAAAAAATAATCAGTTATTTCACAATTTACACATAAAACTGTACTATATACTGTGTGTATAGATGTAACAACATTGACAGTCATGCATACAAGCCATTATATGTTTGATATTTTGATAATGAAATGTCTTTTTTCAAAAAACAAGGCAACGTTACCTTGAAGTCAATGTTATTTCCTTTTAAAAAATCTTACTACTCACTTTGCTACATGTAATGCAACTGTTAATCCATGAAAAAGGTCTTGAGTAACCAAAAGTGAATTGCAGTTTTTGAACATTGTTCAGCATACTAACATATCAAAAAATTTTCTGTTAAATAGAAATTTTTATGGCTTTCTAGAAAAATTAAACAGCAATATCTCCACTGTCAAAATTATCAAAAAAAAAGATGACAAAATGAAACATTTTGATTTTCCTCTAAGCCTTCCATTTTGATTTTGCATGTAAACAAAATTTTTTAAAGAAACTAATTCTTTTCAGATCTTCTCAGCCTAAATTCTTACAAAAAATATCTTCAGTAAATCCCTTCTTTCATTACATGTATACATACTCATAATACATGTATTTTATGCATTTTTTGAAGTGCTTACAATTTCTGATAGAAAGAAGTGCACTGTATATCCACAACACATGCAATTTGATTATATTTTATGGGGTGCACAACAGGGTCACAAAGACAACATGTCACCTTGTTGGTATCCAGGGTACTTTTCTTCCCCTTTATGTTCCCCTCTCTGTCCCGTTGTGGATTACCAGCTCCCTTTCCCCAGGGGCTATAACGTCCAGTTGAAATTCGTACATCTCGTGTAATATTTGTAACTGGTGCCCTGTTTTCTTTTGATTTAGTGTTAACATTATTAGGGTCGTTATATTTGGTACTTTTGTGGACAAAGGGCCCAGAAAAATTTGTCTGGAAAAAAGACAAGGTAAAGTGTCAATTAAGGCAGACTTTCTTCAACAGAATGAAAGTATTGGCATAAATAAAATTAAATTTCTTGAAGAAAAAAATCTTAATTGATAAAAAATGGAAGTTTTCTAGTCTGAACTATTCAAGAAAAATTCTATGGTATAAAGGCATATTATTATTTTAACTAACCTGCTAGAACATTTTTCTAACCATATTTATTGTTTACGGCTCGTTCAACAAGAAAGGTATACTACATAAATGACTGATAGGTATGAATGAAAAAAATTTTACACACATTACTAAATTGTTTGAGTCTGGGAAAAAACTTCACATAAGTCATAAAAAAATAAACATTTTAAAACAATGTACACTATGTTCCATATATGCTTTATGATAAGGGTACAGTGATTATTACCTGGTAAACATACAGTTGTGACATGCATACAATTTACACATGTAATTATAATATATACAATTAAAATGTACAAACAAAGTTATTTAACATGCCCATCTCTTAAAAATATCAGTACCAAAAAGGCATATATCATTTACCCTAAACTCGTTTGCAAGGCCACATTACAATTCACTTATCATTAATATTTCCTTAGGTTTTACCTCCGACCCCTTTAAGATATTACAATTGAATATAATCCTGTTAGTGACACTATTCCCTAAACCAAATGTTATTTTTAAAATATTCCCTACCCCCAATGACCAAGCATGCTGTTTATTAATAAAAACAAGACTTAACAAAATATCTCTTCCACAAAGTTGAAAAATTACCAACCCATTTTACATCAGTAACAACAAAAGAACATTTCTCCGCCTTATGTCATGCAATTCAAACAACCTGTTAAAGGAAAAACAACAGACATGTGCTTTGTCACCTTTTTCTTCTGTTTGTCAAGTGCATATGGGCGTGGTTTGACTTTGCCATCTTCATCCCTCTCCGGATTCCCAGCCCCTTGTCCCCACGGATCCCAGGTATCCTTCTGTATGACAGTGATAGAAAGAATAAAGTAAAAGAAAAAAGAAGAGAATGATTAAAGAAATAGGAAAGAAAAGAAAGTCATGATTTAGTGATAAGTAACACCATTTTTCACAAAAGGTTGTATTTGTTACAAATGGTTGTGACTTACATATGTAATACAGGACCTGCGAGTAATCGTAAGTCTTACGATTTTTTGTGAAACATTCTCTAGGTGACCTCACACAAATTACATGACTGAGTCCTTAGATAATGTTAGCAACTAAAACTCACATAACTCATTCAAGTACTTTTAAAAAGGTCCACATCCAAAAGGCACATTTAAAACTGGTATAGTTTCTTCCATATAATCTTAAGAAATTGTAAAGTATACCATTGTAATTACCTACCTTTGTCTTACTGGTATGTTATAACTAGCCCTAGAGTTGAGGTCAAATTTATTCCAATTTATAACAATTCATTAATTTATTAAAACTTATTATTTATTAGTAATTGAACATGCTGTAAGAAAATTTTTCAATAACTTCCTCAAGTATTTAATGATAAATATCATGCTTTTTGTTTTTTGTTTTGTTATTCAATCCTTCTACTTGTTTGGTCAGACTTTAGTTTATGACATTCAAAGTCATGCTTGTTTATTTTTTATTATGTTTATTAACATGAGTTTTGTAAGGCATTATTTCATTTAATTCATGAGATCTAAAATCATGCTTGTTTTTCATTGTTGTTTAATCATCAACATGAGTTGTGTAAGACATCATCTCATGCAGTATATGAGTTTCAAACTCACGCTATCTTACCGACGAGAGTGTAGTGCCACCAGACAGTGAGACAACACTACATTTATCAATGTTACTTGTTTCTGACTTCGTCGTTTTACTACTTTTTTTGGAATTGACAGTTTTCTCGGACATGTTTGTTTTTGAAGTCATACTTGTTTTTGAAGTTGCAGCACTTGACTTCTTTGAATTCTAAATGAAGAGGTTACCAAATCAGTAAATTATTATCCTAATAAAAAAATTTATGCATTTAGGAAATTAAACAATAAATTTATGCGGAACATTTGAACTTTGCTTGACAAAATTTTTAAAATTCAATGGAAAATTCAAATTTAATTACTAAAAACTGAAATCTCCCAACTATAAAATTAACCTTAAAAGTAAAAACCTTCAAAGTTAGAAAAATTGATCTATTCATAAAATTCTTAAGTTTTCATTGTGACAGTTTTTGTTTGAATAATCTTATTATATTTCTAATTAGGATTATTGTTTTAATTCAATGAAAATGCATGCAAACACTTACTTTCTTTGGTGATGGAGAGTTATCTTTCTTGGGTGATTTCTACCATAAGAGTGAAAATTATTGCAAACAGTTTTTTATACTACTCTATTATCACAATAAGAGAAAAAACACCATTCTTAAAATGTTCCTAAGCAATGCATTAATTTTTGTTAGTTATACACAAATTGCATTACGCAGAAATACTGCATAAATCCTATGTGTAAGCAGGTCCATGGGTGGAATCTGTTGCTAGTGAAGTGACAATTATAATCAATGTTTACTTTAAAACCAACAGTTTTGCTTTAGGAAAGACATAATATTTGGTGGGTCTGCAGTTCAGTTGGTTTTACTATTTTAGCTGGTCATAGGAACAATAAATTTCTACATTACCTCTCTTCTTTCTGTGAATGATTCTGAAAAATATAAATGAATTCATAACATTTTTTGGCAAAAACTGAAATAAAATGGAAATTTAGTAAAAAATGGAAATTTAAAAAAAAATTAAACACATTATAAAGAAATCTAATGTCTATTTTTTTAAATGCATTGCCTTTTCACAGGATCCTTACAATGAACTGTTTAAGCCGATGAAAACATAATTTTTTTTTAAATGACTGGATATTTGAATCAGTCCATAGTTCAGATTTTTTTCTCCGACTTACTTCTGGCCTGTATTCTCAGCAGTTCAAATGCATTAAGTGAGTGGTACATCTTACGTTTCGTTATAATACTACCTGTAGTCATCAAACGAAACAATAAACAAAAGAAGAGAAAGAAAAAAGAAAAATTAGTAAAGATATAATGGTAAACATTAAAAATAACATCAACAACACAATGAGTAGATGAAACGAGACCAAAGATGACATACCAAAAGATACAGGGATGATTTCATTTGCCACAAGGAAAAGAGAAAACAGGCAACCAGAATCCAAATATCAGCATGCAAAAAATATTTATTAGTAATGGACAAAAATATGGACTACCACTATTAGAAACAGGAAAAAATCATTGCAGATTAATAATTTTTAAATAATGTGAAAATTTTTGAAGAGACAACTACAGAAAAACCTGCCTTAAAAAACTCATGACTGAGAATCTTGTATGGAATGAGACAGGTGTTTTGTTTAAGAAAATTAACATAATCATACGAAAATGGTCTGAAAAATGTGTTGGATTTACAATAGTTCCAAACTACACAGTGTCTTTTAGATTTGTTTTTGTACAGTTACAGAAATGATAAAAATTAACACTGGTGTTACATGAAACTTTATATAACAGACTGTTTTCATGGTGGTTCTATATGTGGAAAGCAACATTCTCTCAGACAAGTTACAAATGTAATATTAACAAGACATACTATGAGCAAAACTCACAAAAGATACCCCGCTCCTCAATGGATTATCTGCCCTTGGAATGAGTCAAGATGAATTTCCTTTCTATGTGCAACTCTAAACATTGTGTCTAATATTCATGTAAAGTAAAGAAAGATAAAGAAATCCATTGAACAGTTTAGAAGGAAATGTGTTAACAAGATAAATAGACAGACGGACAGACAGACAGGGTGATTCCTATATAACCCCAAACTTTGTTTGCGAGGAATAAATATATTGACTTATCCATTTTCCAATTACAGAATAACAACAATAGGAGCTGGAAATGCATCAGAAATATGTCCTCTGTACAAACAGTTCTTCACAGTAAAAGAACGTAGAGAAAACTGAAAAAGACTGAAGAAATAATGTGAACAAAAGAAACAGAAATAGAAGAGACAGACTTCATAAAAGAACTGATGAGATACTAGAATGGTGTTCAATTTCTTCTATGATATGATCAGTAAAATCAATGAATAGGCCTGCAAGCATTATTTTGTTAGGACACCTGCTATTTCAAAATACTTGATAAGAAATATAAAACCATCATAGGACTTTATGATGTTCACTGTTCTTTTAAAAAATAACAAGGTTTTCAAATCAACGAAAAATAATGATTCCTTTTATTTTAAACCTTGTTGACACACTATAAAACAGAGACTGGCAAGAACTCACTATTGTTTTATAATATTTGTATTTCTGTTTTACAGGTAGAGCATAAATGTCACAAATCGAACCAAAAAAAAAAAAATATAAACGAGTCTGCATGCAATGTATGGAGAACCTCATAAAATATTATTGTTTCCTTTAATGGGAGATAACTCGTTATTACATACCTGAAGTTGTTCTATTAGGTGCACCTCCTCCTGGTTTACCAAACTGATCATTTTTCAACTGCAAAGAAAATTTTTTATTATTAAATAATATTATCTTAAAACTTAAATCTACTGAAAAAACATATTTAAATCCAGCGAAACTGGCAAACGACCAGTTACCCTCTTTAATACTCGTAAAATATACTCATAGAATTCCAAATTTATTAATCACCCCAAGAAATGCATCACTTCCATCTATTTCTAAAGAGTTTAGAATTTAAAGGCTTATATCTTTCAGAATAATGAATGGAAAACCGTTAAATTCTTTCATAACAACAATGCATTTCTGATTAAAAAAAAAATGATTTCTATTAAACAATTGTTATTTCTTGCATAAAATCGAAATCTTGTAAATTTTGAAGTTTTCTCATCCCTTATTTATTTTCTAAACCAAATTTATAACAAATGTTGTTTTTGTTAATTTTTTGCATAAGTTATGTGGGAATCTAATATTGATAAAAGTAAATGTGTTTGCACTGAAGAGAAAAATTTGGATAAATTTCTCTGAAATATTTAATTTGTGACAGTAATTTTTTTAAAAGATTTATATAATCCAAATGATTTCCCTATTTGGAATAACTGTATGATAGCAAGGTCTTGGGAAGAAGAATTGGTGCATTATTTACAGTGTAAAGTTTATTTCATTAACATATAAGAAAGAATTAATGTTTGTGGTTATTTTGGTATCTTTGAAAGATCATTTCTTAACCACTGGGTCAGAAAAATGTGTTCATATTATTCAATTATTCTTTTGTCAATGACATGTCTTACATAATTGAATCTATTAACTTTTTGTCGTGGTTATAAAGTATCTTATTTGAAAACAACAAACCAAGTAGAAAATTAAATAAGATATGGAGCGAAGCAACTTTTCTATATTTAGAATTTGCTCTATATGTTTTTTGCCTTTACTCATATGGAAAAGGGATGATTTGTCATTTCCTTATTATAACAATTTTTACTATTAAATGTACAATCAGTAAAGAATTACTAATATGTTGGTGTTTTCAATCCAAATTCATGTAGATAACATAATTTAAGACAAAATACCGGTAATCAAACTCACTAATTTGAATCACATTTCAAATTTCATTTTACATTTTATATTTCTATGTGACATTGTCAGAAATAAGTTGCAAAACTGAGAGACTCAGTTATGTGAAACATATTTTCATCATAAATTGTTGATATTTTAGCTGTTATTTCTGTTTCTCTACCTTAGATCAAAATTTTTATTTAATTTTTCAAATTTTCAATGACCAGAAATTTAAACAAAGTGCAAACAAATTCTTGATATTATAAAATAAAAATGCTATCAGTTAAAATCAAAATACCTCAACTTTTGATGCCATTCTGTGTAATTTTGTGTGAGTCTGTGAAGTCCAAAAATAAAGTGATCACAAATAAAGAATATTAAAACCCTAATAACTGACCCTTAACAACCTGCCCAAACATGAACAAATACATTCTTAATTAATAATGTTTGTTATTAATAATTTAATAATAATCCACACATTAGTTTTTGACCTCCTGTTGCCAATAATATGTTTCATAATTAATTAGACACTTATGTAATGCATAAACAAGGCTAATTTCATTTGAAGAAAAAATAGTTTTTATTATGGAAAGGCAGGATTTTTTTTGGACTGTTGCTATGAGACATTATAAGAAAAATGAATTTGTTCAATTCAGCCCAATTTTAAGCATAAAGAGTTGTTTGGAAAATTATAGATTTATTTACCAGTTTAATCTAATATTTAAATAACTTTTGAGCTTGATAATTTTATGAAAATATTTTAAACATTAAATTCTGTTTTGATTTTTTTGTGTTAAAAAACACAATTTCTAAAATAAAACCCAAAATGATTTTTATATTTATTTAGAAATTCGTTCATTAATTATCCATGCAAGACTTACAATACTTTTGATATTATTTTAAAATCAGATGTTAAAATTAATTCAAACATAATTGTTGAAGTAGTTATAGAAGAATTTGAAATTAAAAAACTCTAAAAAAAACCATTTTATTTAAAAATGTTGAATGACATGATGGTTCTTAAAATTTCTTTAGAAACTTATAAATATATATGTAAACAAGTAACTCTTTATGATTTAGATAAAAATTATTTCTTTAATGCAAAGATTTTGATTTTGGCTCTATACATTTGAAATAATATTGCCCCAAATAATGTGAGCAATAAGATTTAATTTTCTTATTAAAGAAAAGATACTCTTTTGATAAAACAAAAACATGTAAGCTTTAATAGGCATTGGAATTGAATACAAATAACTGCAACTCAATTATGTGGGGCTTAATTTTTTAATTAAAGAAATAATTTTGAATATTCTTTTAAAACCAAGCAGGTGCTAGTTAATGGTAGAAAATCTGCAGTATTTCCCAAAGAAAAAAACACCTAGTTCCTTTGAGTGAATCAATATTGTGAAGCATTAAACAAAAATGTGTGATATATAATATTTTTTCCACAATAAGCAATCAATAAATTGTGTTATATATCATGTTGTTTCTCTATTTCTTTTACAATTTTCACAGTTGTTTGAAATGCAATTTACCACCCCATGGGTTGTTTAAAATGTGTCTAACAACCCATAAGCCATTTTAGCAGACTTGAACAAATAATGTCACATCCAGAAAAGGGTCATGAAGGTATTTCAAAGTTATCATTTAAATCAAAGCTCTCTCTGTTGAAGAATTAGAGAAATAAAATCTAACATTGTTGGCCATCGGTAATCCTATTGTTCACAGCATTGATAGTAAAATTTTCAAAATTCTTGCAAAGGCTAAAAATTTGAAGGTTTATCTATTTCCTCTGTAAAAAAATAGAATTTTCAACTGCTAACAATGTAAGATTCACAAAATATAGTATTTTTGAACAACAAGTTTATGTGGACCACAGGTCTCTTTAACAAAATCCCCTTATTTTTATATCAGAACAATGTCCTGTTTAAAGATAAAAGTCTTATAGTCCAAAAATATGTTGTAGGATATAAGTGCATACAAACCACACATCTAGAGAAATTAAGAATAATACCAACATTTACCGTTTCCAACTCCCTTTGTAGATTATCTAATCTATCTTCTTGTCTACGTAACTCCTGTTCATTTCTCTGCCGTTCTGAAAGAAAAAACAAAATTTAATTTGAAAAAAAAACCATAGGAAAAATGCCACAGAATAATTTGGGTGAATATCATTTTGATAAAAAGGCATCTACTAAAAGAACCAACCTGTCCTTAAGATAAGAAGAAGCAAAAATTATTTAAAATCACTTCTACTGTGGTATATTTTCTGTAAAATTAATTTTTATGTTTTGTTGAATTTTGCAATGTTACACCTAGAATTAAGGTATATGCTCATGGTAATTTAAATCTGGTTATTTAAAGGAGTAGTGGCTTTAAGATCTGTTCTGGCCCAAAAATAGAAAGATTTTTTTTTATCTTCCTGAAATATGGTTATATATGTATAATTTTGAGGAATAAAGAATATTAACTATATAAAGTACATGCTCTGTGGTCTTATAATGATATCACTGTGTAAGCCTACTTCAAAATATGAAAATGTTTCTTGCAAGTGCATATAGTTTATCTTTGCAATATGCTTCAAAAATGTTAAAATTGAACAAAAAAGGGATATTTTATTAGAATTCTGGTGTTAATTTTGTACACAAAGTGTGAAAGTGATGGGTATAAATTAACTGTTTTTTGTTGATTGGGTGTTTCTACTTCCTGATTTTCACTAAATAACTGGAATGAATAATTTTGCTTTTTGCAGATTTTTGGGTAAAAAAAAGAGACTTAATGTCACTTCACTTTGTTTCAATATTCTAGAAAAAGGAGATGTAGTAAGATTGTCTATAAGACAGTCATACTAAACATGTAAATTACAAACATATAGAACTTTTAATGTCCCTACTATTGTCTAATTGTTCTAAAATTTTTTATAAATATCAACATGTGTTGAAAATATTGTCAACAACAGCATGAACAGCAAAAACATTATGTTTAGGTAATATAATGGCAGGGATGGGTGTAAAGTCAGGGAAATTTATTACCACAGATAGCCAAATAAGACTCTTTGGGTAGAGGATATGAATTGTAGCTTTTGTAGTTGTCCACAAATTGAGCTTCATTATGAGATGTTACAAAGCATTCTTTCCTCCTGACAGCGGACCAGCTTTCAAGTCCCCTCCAAATTTTAGTTTTCTTAATATCCTGCCTAATCCACAGATCTCACAACAAACAGAGTAATTCACAATGGTGCTTAAAAGATCAACATTTTAATTATTTTGAATTGATATAAAAGTCACCAGTTTGATCTCCAGGCAGGTCTGACCAAAGTGATTACATTGGTGTTTGCTAAGGTCTACACAGAGTCAGAATAATGTGTTTTGGTAAACTGGCATGCCTTCCTGCAGTATCTTTTTCTTTAACCAGCAGTTAAGTTAAAAATCCTGCTCAGTGTGTCTGTCTAGTATAATGCTGTCTCCATTCATTATCACTCATTAATACATGTATTTCTGAATATTTGGAGATGGCCGTTTAGTCACATTAAAATCAATCAATCAATTTATCAATTAAGGATGTTGACAAAGATTTCAAGGAATGACAGATGAATGGTAGTGTTACAAAATCCCTTAACAGCAAAATTTACAAGGGGATAATAACTGTATTTCTACAGTCGAGATAATGAAATCTGTAAATTTTCTTATCAATGTTTAAAATTTGAAAATTTGACTATCCCAACTGTTGATATAAGATTTGTTTGTTTGATTGGGGTTTAACGCCACTTTCAAAAATCTTTCAGTCATATCGCCGTGGTCAGTTTTACTGGTGGAGGAAGCCGGAGTACCCGGAAAGAACCAAGCACCTTGGGCAGGTAACTGACAAACCTTATCATGTGCGTTGCGAGTTAAACTCAACCTGTTTTTGTATGGTACAAAGTCAGCCAAGAACTCCTACTGTATAGGGTATAGGGTAAAGTGATCTGTACAGGTACGTTTAAACCTAGACCACTCGGCCACCCAGGCCCCCTGTTGATATAAGATTATGAAATGTACAATTCTATACATCAATTTATTCTTATGTGGCGATTGTTGGACATGCATGCATGTTAATCTGCAGGTGCAAAAATTTTATGTGTTTAACAGGCAAGTTTTTTTTATGTTAAATGTACAAAATATGTAAAAATGATTAAAACACATATATAATGTTCCAAAAAGTACTTACCCAATTCTTTGTGATATCTTTCTTGTTCAGCTCTATCTTGATTGTATCGGAACCTTTCTTCAACAGCGTGTCTGTCTTTGTCCTGAAACCGGATCAGTAAATCTCCAATGATTGATGCTTTTATGTTCCCAGACTTAGTTCTTAATGGAGCTCCACCGCCTTGTGTTCCCAGAAAATCAACAAAGGGTCGATAGATGGGTCGGTAGAAAGGTGAGTGCTAAGAGTGAAATGAAAGCAAAGAAGTGAAAAAAGAGATGAAAGAATGAGTGAAAAGAATATGAAGATTAGAACAGAAAACAGTCACAAGTTAGAAAAATAGCAAAAGAATTAATTTTCTGCAAGAATAAGAGATTGCTGAAAGAAATATAGAAGAAAGCAGTTGTTAAGAAATTGACTGTTACTTTAGTCATAAATTCTGTTTCCTTCAATCAGAATACTATTATTATTTTACCCTTTGACACTTAAATATTGAATAAGACATTTGATAGTTATCTCCCTTAGCCAGACAACAAGCATCCTGAATTTGATGACTATAGTAACAGTTTGCATTGTATAAAAAGTTAAGAATAGTGGGAAGAGAGGTAGGGGAATGGAAAATATACTGGCCAAAATATCAGTTAAAGTCATTTACTAGCATAGTGAAATCATTGTTTTACCTAAATTACGCTACTGATTATTTTCAAATTCATAATCTTCATCTTATAAAATATGAAAAATGTTCCTTTCTACATAAAAATAATACCAACAAATGTCCAAAAATGATTTAAATAAAGGAAATTGATTGACAGTTACACGAAGTATATATTGTAAATGGGTAGTGATTAATCTTTTTCAACTTTTTTCTTATTTCTATTAAAAAAGCAGAAAAAGACATTGTTTTTTTTTAATTATCTTAGATAGCAATAATAATAATATTAGGACCATAAAACTTTTTCTCCATTCATCTAAAGAATCCAATGTAAATACTTAATATGTATTGCAATTCAAATTACAAAAAAAATCTAAATTTAAGATAAGACCAAAGTTTACAGGCCTAAACCTTAATCCAAACATACAAAAGTTTGTAGCAAAAACATCAACTTATACTGTTAAAAGATTAAATAAAAAACATTCCATTATCCCTTAATAAAGCTAGATTTCAATAAACCAGTGTCCCTCCATCACCAATTAAAATAAAACTATGACACAACCTCATTACCAAAATGATCTGAAAAACTTAATGTGACAATATCAATATTTTGCTCAATTCTATGACAGTTGATCTAAATGTTCATGACTATGAAATGGTTTGAAAACATGAATGAAATTGATAAGAATATAAAGATAATTTTATATTCTGCTGGACTTCAATTACACAAAAACCTAAAAAAGTAACATTATTTTCAATCTCCAAGCATAGCTCATATCTGTTCCATAGACTGCACTCCATGAACTCTTTCACGGGTGATTTACCATGACAGCTAAGCCCCACCCCTTTATATGTAGATGAGCTAAGTTCCCCCCCACACATATGTCAAGGTCGTCTGCAAGTAAACAAGGATGCATGAATGGAACCCAATGAACAAATGCATACCGCCCAATGTACAATGTTCAACTTATGTTTTGTTGAGTGTACTTCTGTACTTCTGGTACCATGTAATGACTGATGTAGTTAATATTACATGTTCTGCACTATATATCATACTAAGATAACTAATATCTAGAAGCATTGCACTGATGGACAATGAGTATTTAGAATGGAAGTGATTTCCAACAAATTGGTTTGACACAAATTTTTACCCAATATGGTAATAACTCCTGTTGCCGTTGTTTTCTCGCCATCCAATCAAGTTCCTCGGCAGTTAATGACCTAGTTATCTACACAAAATTTACACATTTGTATTTGTGGGGCCTTTGTTTATCCTTTGTTTTAAAAGGTATGTTTAGATGACATGACTTTTAATCTGGCTCACAGGCACTTGTCTTTATTATTTGGGGTACTATCTCATTAAAAAAATTACAAGGTGTATAAGAAATTTCTGAGAGTTTGATGCTAAATTTAGAATTAAATGGAAAATCAGTCTCTAAGAAAGTGTGTCAATATATAAACTACATACATTCCAAAGATAGATATGCAATTTATTTTAAAGAGATTTTCAAAAACAGCAACGCCGAGTAGCTATATCGGTCAGACTTTTGGACTGATGGAGCAAGTTTTTGAGAGTGTCGGACTATTGTACATTTACTGTCAGACCAAATGGCTTGCAGTACAGTTAGGCTGCAGGGTCCAACAAAAGTGTAAACATCATCGGTCATCTGAGTCTGATCATGCAAAAATCATAATTTGTTTGCAAAAATGGTGATTTGGGATTGATTTAGTAAACTATAATGTTACCAATCGTGACGAGCAGCCATTCAAGGAAGTGTTTAAAATTCTATCTTCCTCCTTTATTATGGAGATAAGAATCTACATTGCACAGATGCACTGTGTATGAAAGCTTATTCAAAATATGTGGAGTTTATAGTTGGCAACTTTGAATAAAAACATAAAGGTTTTTTGATATTTAAAGTAGGTCATTTTCATTGTAGCACTCGTTCTACTGAATATTGCAAAATTTTGTCCTTATTCCTCTTATTCATATCAACATCTGTTTAAAATGAGGACAGACAAATGTTTCATAGCTGACAAAACTGGCTTGCATGTGAGACCCACAGACAAAAAAATATCAGATAAAAATTTTTTAGGCAAATATAAAATCTAATTGCAGGAATTTCTTATTTATCTTGTGATTTTATAGTGAATAAGTGTGGATAGCTATCCCAAATAACAGAGATGAATGCCTGTGGATTAACTAATTGTATTGACATTTTTTAGTTCATATCACTTGTAACATTAATTTGTTATCTTTAGATCAAAAGTTATGAGTCTGATGAAAAAACTGCATGCACACCTTTTATATTAAACTGGTGTCACAGGCAATATTTTGGATATCAAATGTTTGAATGTTTCTTTCTAACAGTCTCATTGCGAAAAATCAAGTCACATTTGGAATGAACATTATGTAGTTCAATGAAGATTAAATAAAACTGTAAATTCAGAAATTAATGTATGTATTTTTCATTGTGAATGTTAGAATGCCAAAGATAATATGTGTGAATTTATTTTACAGATATATGTATATGATTCCATTTCAAATTGTAATAGCATGCAACTTGCAAAATTCCAAGAAAAAACAAGTGTGGACACAAAAATGTCTCGCCTGTATATGTGGCTTTGACCCTATAAACGTGTGGACACACTCATTTTCTAATCAAGATTAATAAGCAAGTAATACTGCCAGGACATTTAAATAAAACAAATCAATAGTCAGAAATTTTTTAAAACATGATAAAGAAGGTGAGTCATTGTTGATCAGTTATGAAATTTACTCAAGTCAATGAACCATGAAAATGAGGTCAAAGACAAAAGATTGTGGGAAACTGACATGTACTCCTATAAAAAGACATGTGGTGGCAGACTAACATGTACTCCTAATAATCAATTAGCACATCCAATATTGTTGACCTATCACTGATAGTAAATGAGGAATAGACCTAAGCATGAAAACTTGACCCTAGTCAATGGACCATGAAATTGAGGTCAAGGACAAAAGACATGTGGCAG
>JARWCS010053925.1:0-16031 GCA_034783895.1 Geukensia demissa | reverse complement strand
CCGGAGTTTGTCAGTACTTTTACATTTTCCCTTTTCCTCGAATATCCCCTTGGTATTTCTTGACACATTTTAAAATAAAAAAAACAAGCCAAACATAAAATTTGAAACTGCACAACCAAGTAAAGCAAATATTCTGCACAATTGTTGACCAAAAGTCTTTATCAAGAGACAAAAACATGAAGATATTAAAGTACCATTGTGCCAGCAGACAGCTACAATGTGGTGGTGAGGTGTCGTAAATACTACATGGAAGTACCGAAGAAAGACTCGACATTGTAATTATTTTTACTTTCCAAACCAAGCACTTGACTTAAAGTTAATCAGTAGACAGTCACATTACTGGCACAGAACTTAAGACCATTGTTGAACATTTTAAAGTCCCAACCATGTATTGATTACCCAAATTACATAAGAGACTTTTCAGATACCGTTTTATCTATGCGTCCAATAAATGAACTACAACTAAATTTCTGTCATTTTGACTAGTGTCCTTACCCCTATAAGAGAACTTTTAATTAAATACTGCAATAAATCATATGAATATAATGTGTTAACTATTTTGGGGTGTGAAATATTCTCTTGACGGGTTAGACAAATTATGCGCCTTTGCTAAACCATTAGAAACTGTTAGCACTCACGATTTTTCCACCCTTTACACTACACTTTGCCAAAACTTAATTAAACAATAATTTTCTTATCTAATTGAGAGGACATTTGGTAAAACAGATAGTAGTTTTCTTGTATTAGTGATCGAGCTATCTTCTTGGATGAAAAAGGTTACTTCAAAAGAAACACTTACCTGACTTCTTATGAGAAATTAATTTTCTTCTTGACTATATTAACACCAGGTTTGGTAAAAAATTTTATTGACAGGTTGTAGGACTTTCTATGGGTATCAGCTGTGTCTGTGAAGTTGCGGAGATCTAAAAACAGGCTGTTCGCTTTCTCGATCAGGAGGTTGTGATCCCATGACACCTTCCCCTTTACCATGAAATGACTAATACCGGATTGGAAGAGGAAGCGAAAGAAAACTGAAGGGCCAGACAAAAGGGAAAATTCGACAAACACGGCAATCTCGAGAACACAAACAAGACTGAACATGACATTTATACATATAAAACTAAAAACACAAAACTATGAACTGACCCCACCAAAAAACTGGAGGTGAACTCAGGTTGTCCGGAACGATAAGCAGTTCCTGCCTCTTTAAAGACACTAGCCGCATTGTCAATTTTTCAATCCGGTATTAGTCATTTCAGGGTTAAGGGTAAGGTTTCATGGGATCACAACCTCCAGGCAGATAAAGCGTAAAGCCTGTTTTGGTATACTCCGCAACTTCACAAGAAAAGGTCCGTCTTCATCTGTGAAACGGATATTCCACACCGGCCGACAAGATTGTTGTGTAGACCGTGAAATTTCTGGAGTGATAACTTCAACCGAGGAGCAACATATGCCTGTCTGAGCAGATTTTGAGTCAACGACCCAGCTCTGCACAGAAAATCGTTTTTGGACAAATTGCTCATGAAAATTATGAGCTGGGATATAGTCCGTGGGCTAGAATATGTATACGCCATACGCCGAGGCAGCAGGAATGTAACTGTCGATGAACGCAAAAATTGATTATTGGAAAGTTGAAGTCATTAAGTTTGTCATATAATTTTGTGTGAAGCCTTCCTCCTTCGTCTAGTCTGTAGTGTCTTTAATTTCAAGCTCATTTGGATAGATGAGGTGAAGATAATCACCGTATCGTGCATTGTTCAGTGAGAACATCATCATGTTTTACAGTAATTTGCTGAATTTGCTAAAATTCTAAAACACTGAAAATACGGAAAGGCCTTGAAAAGTAAGGCACTTAGTAGTGGTCCCTGCCGTCGGATTTGGCTTCCCATTTCGATTTGTTTGGTTGAGTGCTTCTTTTGATATATTTGAATTTTTGACTTCCTATGTTTCGGTTCTAATGCTACTGATGAGAGGTTACTCCTTTAAATGTATATATAGCATACCTTAATTTTCCATAATTATTTAACATTGATAATTTTGTATTTTATTCCTCGAAATTGACCAAGAGGGAAACTTGTTTCTAATATTTACGATAAACGGAATGACTTCAACTTCCCTACTGTAAATTTCCCATATTTATGTGGTAATATCCCTGCTTCCCTGCCTACGGGATTTGTTTTTCGCAGTTCAGGATTTTCTGAAGAGAGCAATACCGCATAAATTACTACAACAAGAATACATCCAACCAAGGTTGAAATCGTCGCACCTAAAATTCTATGGTCGCGATCATGAATTGGTTGATCCATATGGTATCAGTGTATCACAACTAGTTATGGACATGTTACCAGTAATACAACAATACGTACGTTTGTTCTTTTTGTTTTCGTTTTATCTTTTAGTTAGATTCAAATTTGTCATGTCTCTTTGAACTATGCACTTTTGATCTCTCACATGGGTATTCTACACTAGACTCAAGATTACATATCAATCTGACTTCTCTAATTAATATATTTTTTTGGGCAAATGTACACGTAATATCTATTTCTATTGTGATAGTGAATTCTATAGTGGTCTCGAGACATTGAAGAAAAGAGTTTCTAGCCGAGCAATATCACGCGCACATTTTATATTGTTAGCACTTTCTAATAAAATTTGTCCAAGAAAGAAAGCGTTCTAATATTTTTCACCTGTCAGCAAAAAGTGTCGTTATTAATTGTCCAGGACATATTCAAATACTGTATGAAGTCTTCGAATGCTTTACTTTAGGTTTATCGCTAAAAATATAGTAAAGAGAATATGAACTTTCCACCTAAATAAAACACACACTGACACAAACAAGCCAATGAATTCACAAACTTTATTCTTGATAACCTGAATTAACGCAAATGGAGACTTTCCGGGACTTGTAACAAATATTTCTAAGACCAATGAAAAGTTTACAAATAATATCATTACTTGTACTTGGGAATATGGCCTAAATACAAATTAACATTTAATAAATGGTACATCTGTTCTTCTCTCAAATCTGTATAATCATCCAATACCAACGGTCACATATCATCACGTCTTTTATATACCACGCAGACAGAAATACGTCGTCAGTCCCACTTGGTCCATGTTATATTCTGTGATGATTAACGACGGAAGAAACATAAAAAAGTTATGCATTTTAATTATTAGATTTTTATATTACTATTTGAAAACATTTGAAAATATGTGTTCTGTTCACTTCCGTAAAATAAAAATTATTATTCTTTAACTGTCCTCCAATTGCTTGTCTATTTTTAATAGTATCACAAATATCTTTTTAGGATATAATAATTAACTGTGTTTATTTATAAAAAATTAAAAATTATGCAACTGCCTACAAATTATACAGTTGTACACTAAAAATAGTTGTTGAATGGAATAGGATGAACTATATTTTACTCTGGTATAAAGCCCAGTCCTAACAAAATGTTTACTTTTTCACTGTATACATTTGTCTATCAGTAGTGCATTTTTTTTCACGCCGAACACGAACGTTGACAAATTCAATATGTTTTAGCAGCAATAACTACTAGTATTACAATTATCAATGTTCCCTTCCGTCGTACAGTATTGAAAGGTACAAAATATCTCCAAGGGTCTTTAAGACAATTTTGTGGCCCAGGAATTTAGCTAAAAAATGAAAAGTGGCAAATATCTATTATTCTATATCGTTGGTATTAAATAAAAGGAATTCGAAGATACCAAAGGGACAGACATAAATCGTAAAGTCAGAAGAAAGACAAGACCATGGCCAACAAAATGAAACGAAAGACAAACATAGAACACACAACACTACACTGAAGACTAAAGCTGGAGTAACACGAACCCTACAAAAACCAGGGTCCAAAACAATGCAAGGGATATCCTTTTTTGCCAGAAAATTATAAATTCACAGGAAATATTGTAACAGATTTGTCCCAGACCTACCTGAAGCAGATCATTGTTGTTTGAGTCAAATACTTAGAGCGGGGAAATTCATCTCCTACCTAAAAGTCTAAAACAAGCCTTTGAAATGCAAATACTTACCAAGTGTATTCAAAATGACAGGAAACAAATAATAAAACTTCATGTCTGAAGATGACTACTATCTGTTGGAACGTAGAAAGATAGATAAGGATTATCATACAGATAAAATCAGTGCTTACAATCTTTAAAGTCACGATTTATGCGATACCACGTCGTGCAAAACGACTTCTATATTCTGCATATATTATGAATGTACGCAAATAATCATGAGGATGTAAACGTTAAAGCATTCATGGTATTTCGATTTTAGTGTTAACGCTTCTCTTTAATTTGAACCAGCGAAACGTTAAATACCTGTATTTTACATAGAAAGCCCAATAACATCTCAAAGACAGAATATGCAAATATCAATGAAAATTACAATTTGCAAACACCAACAGTTTTTATTAAACATGTTAAAAGGTTAAAATTAAATATTTCAACGGTATGTGTACAAAACTAGATAGATACATGGTATCCACACACTACACTTTCTTAACATCGAATAATGATTTAATCCAGATCAGGTAAAGCCGTATAAAGATAGCTCGTTATGTTCACACAATATTAGTGATTTTTTACTTAACTTAACCCGGTGCAAAATCGAATGCAAAAATGAAGAAAAAACATGAGTATCGTTTCTAATTAATACGTCAGACCTTATCCATATTTTGCTTTCACATAGACGTATACATTCGATTACATTTTCTCGGTTAACTTAATGTTAAAAAAATATTTATAATTAAATTAAGCTATAAGAAAAGTTCCATTGGAACTTCAAGTACGAGGAACAAATATATGATCACAAGAGTGATTAACGTTCGTGGATGAACAGGCCTAATGGCAACAAGTTAAGGAAAATTAGGAATCGTCTTTATATTTATCCAGCTGGTACCCTTCTGTTTGCTCGTTATACCCACTAGTATCTTTTATTCATGTTTACTTCATCTCATGTTTTCGAATCACAATTATTCGGACAGAAAAAATATTAGTAACTATGTTTTCCAGACCGACTCTATAGTGTAATTATACGAAACTTCAAATATTACGACATTGAAACCAAGGGCAAGCTTAGTTATAATACATATTAACTCACGTTATCTTTATTCATTACACAATATATAGATCTTTTATCAATTGTCAATGCTAAGAAGTCATATATTGGTTTTATTTTTAAAAGGATCTCATAGTTTGAGATAGAAAATTGATGTTTTCCCTAGGGTAAGAACATCAAAGAAAGAATCGGGTGTTTTTATATGTGTAAAATGTTCGACAAATTAAATTTAACATTCCACAATGCGTGTGGTTCTAGTAAAGAATTAAAGATGTGTGCGTTAGTTACGACTGTAGTCATCTGAAACAAAGGTGCGGAAATAGCCAAAAATAGCGAATGACTACATGAACATAATACCCCTGTGAGAGACCAAAAGTGCATAGTACAAAAAAGACAAGACAAACTTAAGATAAAATGCAAACAAAAGGGACAAAGGCTTGGGATCCATATACTCCTTTACAAAACAGGAATGGTATCACGGGCTCTAGAAGGGGAAGTATCCCCTATCTTCCGCACAACAGACGTCGTGGACTCCTTAAATTCTAATCCGGGTAAACTTCAATCCAAGACGAAGTCTACTTGTTGTTGTATTACGGGTAACAGGTCAATCACTTGTTGAGAGACACTGATGCCATATTCATGATGGCCACCATAGAATTTTAGGGGGGACGATATCAACCATGATTGGATGTATCCTTGTTTTAGTAATTGATGCGATTACAGCAATGCTCTCTTTAGAAAATCCTGATACTTGGAACAGGCACGAGAGTATCGAATCAACCGGGAAACATACACCCCTTAGGCAGGGGAATGTTGCCACATAAATATGGAAAGTTTACAATAGGAAAGTTGATGTATTCCCGTTTGTTGTAAATCTTGGAAACAAGTTTTCGCTCTTGGCCATTTCGATGAATCAAAGTAGGTATGAACAAGATTTTGTTGATTATGTGGTCTCTTTTTTTTCGAGTTCGCTAGGATATATTTGGTCTAGATGTTCACTGAACGTAGAATTATTTAATGACAAAACATCATCGATATAGTGAAAGTAAAATTAAACGATCTGATCAACATTTTGTGATGTGGTTGCAGTTGACATATATATCAAGAAGATTGTAGATCATATAAATAAGATATTTGTAACGAACACAGTCTCCACAAGGCCCTGAACAAGCGTTTAATCTTGTTTTCTGTTACTAAATCTATTTTGAGGTGAGTTAGTGACAAATGAGAATAGTAACATGTTACAAAGCAGTTTGAAATACCTAAATTAAAAAAAAAAATTCAATCACACTAGGCTATCATATGGTAAACAGTTTTAGAGATGTAGAGCTTTAACAAAACTAATTCCGCCCTCGCCGCCGCGAAAGTAGCACCTTTGTCTCGCTATCGCGACTTCACAGCAGGGGAGACAAAAACCAAGGTGTGTTATGTGTTTTAACGTTTGTAGGACTCCATGGAGTAATGAAGGTCATTTTTACCTTTTGGTTGATCTGGGCATCAAGTCATTTGTATTGGAAAAATGATTTATTAAGTCATGCGTTTAACATCGGCATCGGAAGCATTCATGCCTGGCATTATGATGTTACAATGAGAACAAAAACGGGCTGGATTTCATTTTTACATGTTTGGAGCTCGGCTTTCTTATGTTTCCAGTCTATAATGCTACTGATGAGAGGTTACTCCTTAAAAAATACATAACACAGTACATCAAAATACTTTGAGGACCTAACTTGGTGTGCATGTAGTCCATGTTATGAAATTATCGATTTACAACATAAAAGTTTGCATGGTTCAGCATGTTCAGTGACTTTCACACTCTCAGCGTCAAGTTTCCGCGCTAAGACCTGTTTCTCATTAATAACTATATATTGCAGGTCAACAATATGGGGAATGTATATAATTTATAAGGAGTACATGTCAGTCTGACATACCCGGTATGTCTTTTGTCTTTGATCTAATTTTCATGGCCCATTGACTTAGTCAATTTTTCATGCTTGAATATACATAGTAGATAGACTAATAGATGTTAGATATTTATATACATTTTAACGAAAACATGTCAGTCCGGCTTATCCGAGATCCTTTTTTTATTGTCAAATGACAAAGGTCAGGCTTTCATGCTAAATGGGTCTGTCAGTAACTATACATGGAAGGCCCACAAAATTGAGTATGCATATTAGTTATTTTCTTTTACTATATTTGAATCTTTGATTTCCTATGTTTCGGT
The DNA here is from genome assembly GCA_034783895.1 of Geukensia demissa. Classification (NCBI taxonomy): domain Eukaryota; kingdom Metazoa; phylum Mollusca; class Bivalvia; order Mytilida; family Mytilidae; genus Geukensia; species Geukensia demissa. Next base: position 8,715 of record JARWCS010053925.1, on the reverse strand, counting down.
TCTAATGTTACTGATGAGAGGTCACTTCTTGAAATGTTCATATAGCATACCTAAAGTTTACCATATTTATTTAACATTGGTAATTTTGTATTTGGAAATTCATGAAAGTCTGTTACATGTTTTTGTCCTTTACCTAATTTTTATGGATGTAAATTTTACACATTGAAGTCGATGTCGTAACACTGCAATACCAAGACCTACCATATTTAGTCCACAGTTAGATCTTGTGAGTTCTTGGCAGTTTTCATGATCCATTGACTTGTGTTCAGTTTTTTGTTTTAAGGACATTTTTCAGTTACACAAGTTACGTGGTTGATCATCATTATTTGGTATGCAAATTCATTTTGACCTTGGCCTTATTTTCATGAATAAGTCAGTTTGCCTTATTCGAAACATATTTTTCAAGTTTAAGTCCATTTTCGCACTATTGTATCAAATTCACTTTATTTTAAGGGGCAAATGGAAGTCTGCTATATGTCGAGTGACCTTGAAGTTTTTTAAGGTCCAGTGACTAAGATTAATTTTGTCGAATAGGTCGAATTAGGTCTTCTTTCAATAATGACGCATGACAGTATAAAAGGATTTGATTTGCTAATTTGTTCAAAGGTATAAATAGAGTCTGTTATATGTCTCATGTCCTTGACTTCTTTTTAATGGTTGAGTGACTTTGTAAAATCTTCAACATATTATCATATTTAAGTCTCTTTCTCAGTAACTTAATTATTAAGGTTTATATTTAGAAGCAAATCAGACATTAATTTTACTGATGATATGACATACTTACATTAAATAGGACTGTGTATGTCCACATTTTTATAGGGTCAAAGAAGACAAGACATGTTTTGTGACCACACTTGTATACAGTACTATCAATTGATCAGTGACATGACCTTTTTGTTCATAGGCAAAAAATCATCTTTCAGGTTTTAAGTGTTTGAAGGAGTTCTAATCATTTAAGCTCGGATACCACCATATATTTTGCATATTCAAAGATATGTTGCTCTACTAGAATATTTGGGCGTGAAATTCCAGTAAAATGTCCTTAAAAGATCAACCAACTTTAACGTGATTTCAGAAGAATTTCACGACATCCCGTGAAAATTCCGTCCTGTAAAATCCCATGAATCCCCTGTGAAGAGCAGTGAACTGAAAATCCCGTGACATTTCTTCATGAAAGGTTGTCCGTTAAACCAATTCACGGGTTTTCAGTAGCTAGATTCCCGGCATTTTTATGTAAAAACTCACGGGATTACACGGCTTGATTAATATATATTCACGGTACATTTATGATGTTGTTTCTGTGCAAAATGCTCTTTCTGATATGCATGACCATGTGTATATTGTGACAAAAAGCCTGGATATCTGTATTTAATTTACTTCAATAATTTTACATTGACCGAAAGCTTGTTTTATGCGCTTGCTGCATCGATTTTTTCATTTTTAACTGAACAAAGGAATGAAAAAATATTGGATAAATGTCACAAAGACTGCATTACAACCACGTTAAAGCAGATGAAATATATGAATCTACAGGACACTACAAGGCGTTAACAAGGGTTGCAGAAAACGCCTTTAATGTCCTTGTGAAAACTTCTACAAATAAAACAGCATCTTACACAAAGGCAAATCTACACTGATGAGACATGTGGTGGGGTCAAACTAACTAACATATGTAGTGGTATTCCAACCACCCCCTTACAAGTGGACAAAAGAAAAAATCAAAAACGAAAGCAGTTAGAAACAGACAATTACATAAAAAATACTCACACAATCTGACTAGACAGTAAATATATAGAACACACGCAAAAAAACTTTAAACATAACGTCGTACAAACGAGTAAGTTGTGCCTCGAATCTTTGCAAACACGAACTACTGTTTGAACTTTCGTAACAATAAAAATTGTGACAGGAAATGAACCCTGAACCTGTTAAAAAATCCAATATTTCAGTTTATCGGGTATAGGCTTAATATACTACGGTTCGCCTCGAGTGCAGAGGGTCTTGCGTTCGATCCCCGGCCGGATCAAACCAAAGACATTAAATCTGGTATTTGCTGCTTCTCCGCTAAGCACGCAGCATTAAGATGATAGAGCAAAGACTGGTCGGCCCTGAGTCAGAAAAATGTGTCTGACACGTCTTCCTGCGGACTTTGCTTTCTTGAGCTAGCAAGTTAAAAATCTGGCTGAGCATGTCGGTCTAGTACAAAGCAGGGTTCATTATTCATCATTCATCATTAATATTCGCTCGTCCTGAATTTGCATGAAATATTTGCCACTGGACGTTAGGCATCATTTAATCAATCATTCAATAAACTATGGAATTGATATCTTTATTACATATTACAGCTCTCATCCAATAATGGGGCCGGAATTAGAGTATCTGAAACAAACATGATAAAGATTGACTAAAAGATAAATCTGTAAATTTTTAACATGTACATTATCATCACTCTTCTGCAAATGTAATTTGATTTAAAATGACGCAAGTATACATGTATTTTTATTATAGACGTGCACGTGCATTATGCTGTGACAAGCTATGAAAATTAAACCAAAACCAGTTCGCTTGTTCATGAATATTAAACGGAACAAATGTAATGCATTTTACCGGGGTTGCCTTTTCGGATCATTATTGCAAGTCCAGTGAATACCCATGTCAGATATCAAACGTGCATAGTTCAAAGTGACAAGAAAAATTGGATAATAAACTAAAAGATAAAACTAAAACAAATGGAAAAAAGGCCTGGAATCCACCAACTTTTTTTCAAATCAGGAGTGGAATCAGGTGCTCATTAAGGCTAGCGTCTCCCGATTTGTGCGCAAGAGCCATTGTGGAATCCTTAAAATCGAATCCAGGCTAACGTCAATCAGAAAAGAGGTCAACTTATGTTTGTATTACACCGGTAATATGTCCATAACGTGCTGGGATTAACTGATAATTTTATATTGTTGTCTTTCTTGTTTTAGGTCGCACGAACGAAATTAAGGTGATAAAATGCTTTTCTTATGTTTCTTTCGTCGCTTGCCATTCTGTGTTTTTGCTTTTTTATCATATTATTTTTCCCCATAGACTCTTATAATTTGATGGCCATATCTTTGTCATATTTGTCATCAAGGCAAATAAATGTACTTAGATTTTCAATGGTCATAACTATCATGGAAACTGACGAATAAGGACAAACATATAAAAATCGTAAAAATATTAAAATGGTCTTATTTGAAAGAATCCTAACCTCCTTTATATGTAGAGCAATGTTATTAGTCGAAATATTGAAAATTGTTTAATTATGAAAAACGAGTCAAACAACTGATAAAATTACAAAAACTGTTCTTTTCAGTGAAAGTGCACCAAAAAATAATCACAACGGGCAGATGTGCTAACTGGTGTTCAAAGGTTCGAAGAGGCTTCCTTTGATACAGTAAGACACGAGACTGGAAAAATAAAACAAGAAATTCTAGAAAAAAGTTAAGTACAGACCACTAATCCATTAAAGAATCATAAGTAATATCGTCACAGTGAATAACTTAAACTTTAAAAAATGACTGTTTTTTCAACGGAAAATGTTCAAAATAATTTTTTTCTATTCTTTCGGGGGAGCAGCAAAATGTGGAACTGATATGACAACAGGAATTCTTTTTAATTTGATTCTTTTAATGTACAATCACAAGGCCGTAACTTCCTAATACAAAACACTGATATTCTTAAATTTAAATAATCAATACATCTTTCAGTAAGTAGGAACATTTTACCTCTTAAACTTCCGTAACCCCTGAGTTTGACCCCAAAGTTTCGATGGCGTTGTCAATGCCTATATTTGTTTATGTTTTAAATGTTTTGTATCGCCTTTATATGTTATGGCTTTGTCTTGTTCTCGGGTTTGCCATCCATCGACATTTCCTACTTCACTGAAAGATTACTTTTCTCTCGTTTTCTTTTGTGTTCTCTTATAGAATATTATCACAGTCTTGATTTTAAACTTACACCATTTTACATATATAATGGCTTAATGATGTACAACTTCCATCGTTCCAGTGATAATCCACCCCACTGTAGATAATTAAGCAGTTTTCATCACCATTACTGTTATTTGGTTCTCCTGGGGCCCAATCTGTTAGAGTCAGTTGTTTGTTGTTTGAAGACCATTCCCATTCGCCCTCTGTGACATCGTCCCTTGCACCAAGCCAGTAGTCTTAAAAACGGCGTTTTTTCTAGTCAGTTAACAACTTAAAATTTAAATAATCTGATTATCAAATCTAAGAAAAATCAAAAGAGATTTCTTGTAAAAGCAATTCGAAGATACCAAAGGGGCAGACATATACGTTAAGTCGGAAGACAGTCAAGACCATGGCTAACAAAATGAAACGAGAGACGAATACTACACTGAAAACAAAAGCTGGATTAACACGAACCCTACAAAAACCAAAAGCTGGATTAACACGAACCCTACAAAAACCAAGGTGAGTTCAGGTGCTCCGGAAGGGTAAACATCTCCTGCTCCGCTAGTGGCTCCCGTCAGTATACAAAGCCGGTGTTAAGTCACAATCGAAAGCTTCAATCCTCTATCAATAAAATCATGATAGGAAGCACAAGGCATGGAGTACCGAATGATCTGAGAAATTTACGCTCCGTGCGGCTTGAATGTTGCTAGACATGTAAAGTCTATTATTATGTCTTGCGCGTATGGTTGCCTTGAATTTTTAAACATACAAAAAACATTAATATTTTAGAGTACTTTAAGGATCTTCTTATACAAAACAATTCATATATGTTCTGACATGTTTTAAGGTTAACATTAGGCAGTTTACTTAAAATTATTTTTTTAGAACATCGAAAAATACTAATTTATTTTGGTGAAGATTTATTTGGCCAAAATATTTATCATTTCAAGGATTAATATTGAGTTGAAAAAAGAAAGTAAAGAATCAATCCCGCTATACGTTTAAGATTTACGTCCACATAATCAGTAAGGAATGTATGTTATCTGCTCCTGAATTTCTCTACAAGGATTTAACTTGAAAGGTTAGCCATCTTCGTTTTTAAAGGGTGCGCGCGCCCAATTTTGACCTAGATAAAAGTAACTTTCTTTGGGCCCTCTCTTGCGATTTGAATAAGAATTACGTTTGAAACTTAATTCAGTCGCACCTCATAGCATGTTTGCAGGTAATTCATTCATAGTTTAATAATTTAATTAATACACAACGTTGATAATATGTACTCCAAGTTACTTCTGGCTATCAAATGGCTAAGTTAACTTAAAACATATTTCAGTCAACAAAATAAACGTATTTATTATAATACGATCGAGAGTTTTTCCTTCATAACCTTTATACCCGTTCTAACAAACGCTAGCATAGGGTATAGATGTGTCGGTGGACATTTAATAAATGTCGCCTAGCTAGATAATCATACAAAAGAACCTGTGACTGTTAGTACCACATTTAAGTTAATGATCATTCCTGCTAGGCTTTTTAGAAAAAAATAAAAAAAATTCAATAGAGACAAATTGAAACCCAATTATATGAAATAATTTTGAATGGCTGTTTTCCTTGTTAGTATAGTAATTGCTAAATCCACAACGGGAGTTACATTGGAACTGGACAAGATTCCTTTATTCGGACATCTGGAACCGCTGCATGAAATTACGTTAACAATGAATTTGCAATTCGCCCGAGTGAACAAAATATTCGAAACAATGACTTTTCCAAAGCAAAATACTCATGGCATATCATATGCGCCAAACATATCGTTTATGCAGGTTTTTAAGCTCGAAATTAATACGAACGATATTTGTTTTTATTTTTATTACCACTAGCATGATTGTTTTTATGTTATATTTCCCTAGAAGCGTTACAGTTTTTCACTGTGTTGATGATTGTTCTTCGAAACTAGTGTTTATAAAAATAAGTTCAATGTTGCTTGTGTCACATTATTTCATTTATCGAAAAACTAAGCTTTATAATGATATAAGAAAACTTGTGGCCCCGAGGGCGGCTGGTTATATAAAAAAGGCGTCCGTTAAATCGAGCGGGATGTATAAATACTAGAACTCTTCTTCGCAAAGGTTGTGCCGGGGAAAGAATAAGCACTAGGTATCTCCGTCCTGGATCGAGGCACTACTAGTCCTCTAAACGGAGCGTCCCTCGTTGAGTGAGATGTATCAATACACAATCTGTCCAGAGGGAGACGTTAAAAACTCCCAGGTTAAGGAAATGCTACGTCTTAAGCACACCAAACACCCATTTTAACAACTCTTTTTGAATGGTCAGTAGCCGGCCAGTTTCAAGGCTAAATTTTCCGCCCCAATCTAACACGCAATTTTTCCAGTGGCAGTCTACAAGTCCCTCCTTACCTGTCGTTTGCTCGCAGTCTACATATTGATTTATTGTGTGTTAACTAGTTGTTGCCTGAATTTGGATGAAATATTTGCCACTGGACGTTTAGCAACAATCAATCAATCAAAATTTTTTTTTCTAAAACCTTAATATTATATGTTATGCATGAAGCTTTACACAAATATCCCTTTTGTCTAAGTGGTCTCAGAAGAGAAGACGCTAAGTAATGACAAAAGTATCAAATGTCTTTAAAAGATAAAGAATAAAAAAGTTAAAGCCGATTTACTATATCAAAGGCGCAGTTGATCGAATATCCTAATAATATGTCTGCATTTAATTGGTCTCATTATGTGCCCACTGGTCCTACTGTTACACCTACTTCGGAATGATGACAGTAAAATCCGGCAATGGTTTCAGCACCAAGTGCAAGGTTTCTACAACATGCAGTCACATAAAACACGATATATACGGTTTTTGGTAGAAAAAGCAAGTCTATTTAGAATATAAGTCAATCTGTTTTATATTTGTCAGATCGGGACAAAAAAGTAAATTGTGTAAAAGACCTCAATTGGATAATTCTTCTCAAGATTGGCACCTTTTGTCTAAGTGGTCTCAGAAGAGAAGACGCTAAGTAATGACAAAAGTTTCTATTGCCTCTGGCCAGGTAAACCAAATAGCAAAATAATAAATAGTGGTCATGATTGTTGTTTGACATTATAAAGGATCTCCCATACATGTTCCATGTCATATTATTCCATTTAGCATGTTTTATTGTATCAATGCATGTGTTTTGTCGGATCAGAATCCTGTAAAATATTTTTCATTTTAGCCATACAGATATAGAGGAGAAGGTATTTTATGTTTCGGAAAATTGCAATCAGAAAGAAGAATCATTCAAAGCGCAATGTTTTTATCCAGAAAAGATAAAATGTGGAAGATCTGTACAAGACCTCACATATATGCTCTATATCTAGTACTTATTCATTTGGATTTCGTCCAGCAGTTTCAAAGAAGACAATTGTTTAAGTTAAAAGTGGCCATGGTTTTTGTTCAATCGGGACCAAATGAGCAAAATTGGTAAAGGGTCTCGCATACATGCTTCCTTTGAAATATAATAAATGGGATGTGAAATGATTGTCCATGAGACAACCATCCATCAAGTGACAGTCAAACTTAAACTTCTACGGGTTCCATTACAGTCTGCAATGAACAAGAGTCCATAACTTAACGGAATCTGTAAAAGGCCCTGAAATACAAAATGTGAAACTCTTCATAAAACACGACAATCAAAAACAAGAATTGACCATGGGCCGCCTAAGTTTGCATTTTCTACATGGAATTAAATAATTGTCATTGTCATTGAATTTCAAGTATTATTTTCCATGATAGCTCATGTGTCATGTGTGTAGATGTTAACAAAGTTTAAAAAACATTGTTTCAGAAGTCAGTTTAATGTCCTTTTTTAATATTATAGTTGAAATGCTAAGATGTTTCATATTTGTACCTACAATTATGGCCAGAACAAAAGTAGTTATGCTCCTTCAATTATTACAAAAGGATTACAAAATATTTGGGATTCCCCAACAATATTTCCGATAAATCCTCCAATTCAATTTTCTACTATATATTCAGAATGCATAGTCTGTATCGCTCTAATGACATCGGGCCAATTAGAAAAAAATGGCCAACAGTTGTCATGATTTATGCTTATAATGGATCCCCAAAATGTTACCGGTCAAATATTTGTAGAGTTGGCCAAGGGGTTACAGGAAATTTGTTTTGTGTATCGGCCTATCAGAAACAAAAATCATCAAGGGCAAACATGGTGTGATAACGAAAAAAAGGACAATTCTATGAATAACCTTGAATTGAAATTTTAAGATGTTTCATATTTGTACCGTCAATTATGGCCAGAACAAAAGTAATTATGCTCCTTCAATTATTACTAAAAAGGATAACAAAACATTTGGGATTCCCCAACAAAATTCAAGGTTATTCATAGAATTGTCCTAGTTTTTCGTGATCAGACCATGCTTGCATAGACTTCCTGTCAAATATTGTTTAATTTGGCCAAGCAGTTTCAGGGGAGAAAATATATTTATGTATTCGTCATTCAGAATCAAGAACCATTAATTGTCCCATATTATCACGCCATTGCCTTTAAAAAATAATGTTGCATACAAAATTTACTTGTATGAACTGCAGTAATGAACAAAATTCTGAACGAGACTAAACTACCACGCGTCTCACCTGAAAATCAACTGAAAAAAATTCTTAAAGGTCCTTGTACCGGTGTTTCCTGTAAAATATACTGAACCGCAATAAAAACGTCGCACTCAATTACAGAATTATAGACATTTATTTTGAAATAATATAAATTGTA
>JARWCS010053815.1:0-16041 GCA_034783895.1 Geukensia demissa | reverse complement strand
TATGACTTGAGTTTTATTTTTGGATAAAGAATTACATGTATGTGACCAAGCCAAACCAATAAAACATTAATTATAACAAGTTTTAATTGGACATTTATTTCTTATCTATTCTACTGTAGCTGATTTTATCTATTAAACCCTCTACTTAATCTAACGTCATTACCACTTAATTGAAACGTCCATATGCACAGCTGCCTACAACGGATCGCTGTCGCACTTTTAATCTCGTGTAATTTAATAGGCTGTCGTTTTTAAATTATTGGTGGTTACTAGTGTATGCATATTAATAACTGTACCGTCTCGGTGGTGTAATGGTTAACGTGCTCGCCTCGAGTGCGGAAGGTCGTGGGTTCGATTCCCGGCCGGGTCAAAGACATTGAAATTGGTATTTGCTGCTTCTCCGCTAAGCACGCTGCGTTTAGGAGAAAGAGCAAAAACTGGTCGGCCCAGAGTCAGAATAATGTGTCTGGGTAAATTTAGCATGTCTTCCTGTGGACTCTTTCTTTCGTGAGCTAGCACGTTTAAAATCCAGCTCAGCGTGTCGGTCTAGTACAAAGCAGGGTTCATTCATCATTACTCATCAAAAACATGCTCTCGTCATGAGTATGCGTGAAATATTTAAAACACATTCAAATTACCCGATTGACCTATTCAATTATTTCCTTCATTAATTGAATTTTAATATTCCCCCTATGTTCTAATTCCCTTACTTACAATTCATCTGTATACATTTCTTATAAACAAAACAATAAGCACCACTTACAAATAATTTGTAACACTTGTATATGTCATTCATTTTCTTTAGGGAACCTAGCCCTATATGGCACATACTGTCCATGCCATAACCCTTAACATAGCCCGACCCCAAACCTTTACCCTAACCCCTCCCTAAACGCTAACCACTACATGTACCATATTTACCCCATAATCTAACCCTAACTATACATCTTAAGAAATGGATCCTCTAAACTCAATGAAGGTCATATATATATATATCTTTAAGAAAAACGTTAATGACCTGAATAGACCTTATTAACAAAACTGAAGTTTAGGAATTTCACAAATAACAAGGTTGGAAAGATGGAAAACCGTATCTTTCCAACACCCCAGTACCCAACAATTAATAAAAAAAACATCAAACTATTACATAGTCCATACTGATTGAAGGTGCAATAAGAAAACGTATAAATAGATAGTTGCAATGAGTCAACGTGAAATCTTTACTAAAATTAATTTCTAGACATTTATGAGCTTTAGAAAATATGGTTATCTGAAATAATGTTGCGTTTAAAATCAGAACAAACATGAAAAACCTCTGTTGTTTTTCAGTCTCTACATGTAATTTACTATCCTTAGGCAGATTTTAGAACTTCGAAGTCAGTGGTTTTAAAATCATGGATATATAGTACTCAAAAATAAGTTTTGCAACAAATGCAATTATCGCATGTTTCTTGAAACCTAGACAAACCGAAACAGACAAAACAAACTTATCAAAGAAAATTTATTGGTGTACAACCATGTGCTTGGAGTAAATTTTTCAGTACTTGTTCATCATCGATTTAAGATGACTTCATTTTAAGTCAGTTCAAAGTGTAATTTCCTAATTTTGTCAAAACTTTGCAATACAAACAAAGCCTAAAGGAAAATATTTGTGGTTGAAAAATTTTTGATATTGCATTAATTTTTTAGCCAAACACCTTGCCTTCATTTTGCAAAAACTATTATGTTGATCAGAATGGCAAAAGATGCTGTGTCTTTTTAAAAAGGCAGGGGTAGCAAACCGTTTAAAGTTTCAGGACTATGCTTTTGCTTTTCTTCGCAAAAAAGTGGATTATGGAATCATGCTGCAATGGCGAAACAACGCATCTTACATTTGAATGTAGGGTTCACTACGTGTAAGACTGGTGTATTATTATTCTGTCGTGCAATATATCTAGTTGAAAAGGAGAGATATATAGTATCTTTCCCCAGTGAGAAGGCGAAATAGATTGGTCTCAGTCCCAAGAGCTACGATATATGTGTCCATCCCGAGGCTTTGCCGAGGGATGGACAAAATATGTCTTAGCCCGAGGGTCTGAGACCAACTATTCGAGACTTTCCTCTGGGGACTGATACTTTTTCTCGCCAAATATTTCTATTTTCAATCTGGAAATCAGCTTGAGTTAGCATTATTTATTTAGCCTTTTTATTGACTTGATTTATTTATCCTATTAGACACAATTTTGACAAAATTATTTTTAGATTGTATCTTTAAATCGTTCAATTTCAAATATAAATATATTTCAAGTTTGAAAAGTATTAAATTCTTTATTTATGATATTTATTTCTAACTCTAATAAAAATTGGCGCCAAAAAGAGTTATCTCCCATGCGTACTTCTTGTCTTTTGTCAACACAGCAGCTCATGGAGAAAATAAGCCATACTGCTTAAAAGTCTTTAAATAAACTAATCCCTGAGCATTTTAATGGATGTTTCTATCAAATGTCTCCAAGGTAAGTTGTTTAAAACTGAAAAATAAGACTAATTTGCCAAAATCATAATGAAGTGGAGGTAGCCATTTTTTTTCCAAAACTCACACGCTTACGTTAGACTTGAGATAGGTCACACCCCCTAAATCACGGAATTTCTCGATCTCATAGGCGAGAAATACAATTCTCAGATATGAGAGCCACTCCCTTATGATTCACTTGCTCTTTGTGGCCTGTTTATATCGGCAAGCGAATCTATTATTTAGAATAATACAGGTTTCTTATACAACAAAACTTATTTTCGTTACAAGCGGATTTATCCAAAATGTTACCATATATTCTAGTGACCAATTGAAGTCAGGTGTAGAATACCTATGCGAGAGATTTATAGGCATAGTCCAAAGAGACAAGACAATTCGAAACAAACTAAAAGATTAAACGAAAACAAAAAGAACAAATGATAGAACTCCATTACAAAATAAAAGTGGTGTCAGGTTTTGTGTAAGGGTAGGAATCCCCTGTCTCGCGCGCGCACTTGCCGTGGAATCCTTTAATTTATATCCAGGTAAACGTCAATGCAAGAAGAGGTCAGTTAATTGTAATTTACCGGCAACAGGTCAACGACTAGTTGAGATACAATGATATCATATGGATCAATCAATTCAAGATTGCGGTTTTTAAGGTAATATAAAATCATTCGAGAAGTAAAAATCCGAATCATAAGAGAAATAAATTTGCATGTAGATATAGAAATAGGATATGCTATGATTGTCGTTTAGACGGCCATCCAAAACGTGTATATTACAATATCTACAGGTTGCCATAAGGCCTTCATAAATGGACACATATCCACAGCATACGGCGAGCTGTAAATGATCACAAAAATAAAAAGTGGGGATATTCAAATGTTACAACATCTAAATACAGTATAACTTCAGAACGACGCAATCAGTATTCAATGGCAATGAGTATTCAATGGCCATGAGTACATGTTTGAAATGGGAGGCTCTCTTTAACTTTTTTTATCTTTGTCCATTGTCCTATTTCTTTGTTTTTCTGACAAATGAAGTTGTTTTGTCTTTCACAATACCATAGATAGAAGTAGGTGTACATACACCTCAATGATCAATAAAATTTCGAAATGTGTGCTTAGATTTAATTATCGCAGTTATCTTTAAATCCACGTGTGGCCAGCCATATACGTAGCCAAATTTGTACTGGAAGAAGTGACATATTCTAAAATGTTACGTCATGTTACACTGAATATAATTAGGAAAATTGCCATTTCAATATATTTGCATGCTTGGGAATTGTCAAGCAAATTATATAGAAATCATTCCGTTGTAAATTCCATGCTTAAACAATTGTTTATTTAAATTTTTGTCTTCCTCATTTTCTGACAGGAGTGGTATTTTCCTAAACATTATACAGAGTTGTTCTTCGTGTCATTTATCATTGGTAACTTGTATTCTGAAGGCTTTAGGTCGATGCCTATGCTGGAGGACCAGAGGTCCCCGAAGTTATTTGCCAACACAATTGTGAGACCTAATATGAAATTAAATTTATCAAATTAAGTTAAAACAGAAATTCCCTGTGTTTGAATTCTCAACCACTGAAAATACGGAGAGCCTTCGAAAAGTATTACACCGAGTTGTTATCCCTACCGCTGGATTTATCTTCTTTTAATATGTTTTGTGTCTCGAACTTCCGATGTTTTGGTTCTAATGCAACTGAGGAGAACTTACTCCTTTAAATGCGCATATATATATCAAAATTCTTGATATTTATCCATCATACTTCAGTGTAAAGAACCCACCTTAGACCCCTTACATCAATTTTTGCTTCCAAATAAGCAAGTAGTTGCAGACAAGAAGATTTTTAATGAATTTCCCCTACATTGCTTCGTTAAACTAGGTTCGTTTGTGGCAGCCAACTTGGTTAGCATGTACTATCATCGGACATAATTCTGAAAGGAAATCATCTCAGGACCATCACATCAAAGTTTGGTTTTGATTAAGCAGGTAGTTCCAAACGAGAATATTCTTTCAGTGATTCCCTTAGGGTCCTATATTAAACTACTTTCGGCTGTGGCGGTCATCTTAGTTGCCAGGTTGGATCATCGGGTAAATTCTGAAAGGGACCCACTTTGTTACCATTCCATCAAGGTCGATTTCAATTGAACAAATAGTTCCACACGAGAAGATTTTTTTATTATCCATTGGTTCCCTCTTTACAATCAGTTTGGCTGAGGCGGCATTCTAGATTGGCGGGTAAGGTCGTCGGATACAATTCTGAAAGGAACCCGTCTAGTGACCAATCCACCAAATTTCAGTTCCAATTACCCATGTACTTCCAGACAAGTAGATTTTTAACGACTTTCACGAAATGTCCTATGTAACTAAAGTTCCACAGAGTCGGCCTTCTTAGTTGGCGGGTGGGGTAATCGGTTATTATCTGCAAGGGACTCACTGTGTGACCATTTCACCAAAGTTTGGTTCCAATTGAGCAAGTAGATCCAGACGAGAATTTTTTTATGAATTTCCCATATATGTTTAATAGGGTCCTATGTTAAACAAAGTTGGACTGTAGCGGCTATCTTAAATCACAGGTAGGGTCATTGGATACAATTTTAAAGGGGTCAACCAAGTGACTATTCTACTGAAGTGTGGTTGCAATTGAGCAAGTAGTTCCAGACGGTTAGATTTTTAATGAATTTCCAATAGGGTCCTACATTGATTTAAGTTTGACTGAGGCGGCTATCTCGGTTGGCGGATGTAGTCATCAGAAACAATTATGAAAGATCACCTCAGGACCATCCCATCAAAATTAGGCATAAATTGGCTGTACAGTTTTGGAGAAGAAGTTTTTTAATAGTTACCCTCTTATTTATTTTATATAACGGCGCCGATGTTGGTTGACCGATCGCGACCGAGGGTGCATTCTGAAAGGAAATCATTCAAGGACCATTCTACCTAAGTTTGATTCAGATTGACTGTGTGGTTTTAAAATGACAAGATTAAAATGTCAATTGTTGACAGACGACGAACGACGGATGCCAAGTGATGGCAATAGCCCAGATGACCTTTTAGTTCAGGTGAGCTAGAAATTATACTATCGATGTAATAAGATATTAGTCGGACATTCATGGATTGTACATTTCATTTTATCTGATTAAGACTTTTGTCGTATCTTGTTTTATTACCAACTAATTGAAAAAAGGCCATATGAACAGCTGTCCATATTAAATTACTGTCATATTATAACCAAAGTAAGTTACCACTTGACAGCTGAATACATCCAATACCGTACATGAACGACAAACGCAATAGGTTACTAGTTGGATACAGATAAAACATCTTTGACGAGTGATTCTAAAACTGACGAAAAAGGAATTTCATTAAAACAAAGTACAAAACTATGGAAGATTGTTTCGCCGGACTAATGTGAAATAACTTTTTTCCCTACATACAATTTCCAGTAATGTATTGGCCTTTGTTGATAAATGTGTTGGGTACCATTTATGGAATGAATGTAGTCTTTTATCAGATAATGTTGTTTTTTCAAATGAGAACACAAAAGGATAAGATTGTATTCCGTAATTACAATTTTTCAACTATGAGTTATTGATCTTAAGGATGTTTGCTACTCTGTTAAAAGATTTTCAAAAAGTTATGATAGTGTTAAAGACCATTTTATTGGAACGAAATTATGAGAAGAAAATGATGAGTCTGTGTGCTCGTTTACTAGATATTTACATTTGAAAATTTGGCGGGAAAATTGTTCCTCTGGGTTTTTCATAGACTTTGGCTTAGTATGTTCTCTATATCAACAGCCATGAAGAAATAACAAGAATTTCATGAAAACTTATCAAATGGCATTTTAAGGTTTGTTTCATGGACATATAAAAAGAAAAGTGGTGGTCACTGGGCAAAAAATATTAATGCTATGAAATGGATAAAACCCAAGGAGTTCGAAAATCTGACAAAAATGGCTGAACATGAGCAGCGAACATCCTTAACAGATATTATTGCCAGTATCAGAAACCAAGCCACATACTGTATGTGCTGTCCCAAGCCAGGATCTTGCTATGCCGTGGATGTCGATGTATTTATGCTCAAGTATTTCTTGCTTGATTTAGTATACTTATTTTGCCGACTATTCTTACAGTTGAATATCATCAAATTTTACATATTGCCATATGTTGTGGATATTTGTCCTAATTGAGGCCTTATGTCAATCTGTAGATGTTTTCATTCATGCATGTTTGGATGGCTTATTCACATTCATATCACATCTCATTTTTCTATATGCGTAAGATAATTTCATTATAATTCCATGTCATATAATAACAGCATCAAAACGTTTTGAAGGCCCAGTTGTTCAACACTTTTAGCTCATGGTTAAATTTTAAAGTGTAGTTAAATCCTGTACAAATCAACCAAATTTAACATGGAGTTAAATTTAACTCTTAGTTAAATAAGCTGAACAACTGGGCCCAGACACAGTTTCCTTAATCTGAATATTCACAAAATATTTCTGTTCCAAAACAAATAAGTTTTTAGCTAAGATACAAAAAAAATAAAAATAATGTGAACTTCCGTGTGCTGTACACGTGTTTTAAGTGACTTCTCACCAGAAGGTATGATATAATCATTTTTTTTTAATTATATAGTTCATCGTTTCAGTATTTATGTTTTAAATGAGATACAGATAAAGAATCAAAGATGTCATTTTGTAATTTTTTACAATTTAAATATCCTGAATTATTAATGGTATCAACTGGAAACTTGATCTGCTTCAAGCATCAGCGCAATTGGCCGCCTACCTACAACATTAAGATATATACATGCACGCTTAGTTTCGTCGGATCAATTATTATGGATAAGTTGAATGGATTATTTCTTTGTTTCATTGCTGCATCGGTAAACAATTTAGTTTTTGGATTTAAAACAAAACAGGTAATTATTTGATATAAACTTTGTAAATGGTATGGTCAGATTAATACAATGGTGCTGCAATATTAAAACCGAAATTGAAAGTTTTGGAAATAGGGTCTTTTTTATAATTTAGCTTAAGAATGACGTGACTATGTACAATTCTATTTTGCAAACTATAATATATTAAAGGAACCTTTTCCCCACGGGTTGGAACGTTTTTTTTCTTTATATGCATATTTTTGAAATACGATTAATAGTATAGTCAAGAAATTAAGTATAAACTATACCTAACGTTAATGAAGCTTTTATTGATAATTTTCACCGACATGCAAATCCTATGAAGTGTGACCACTCCGTTGTACGTTGTACTCCCATTGAAAAACTGAGTCATGATATTAGGCGTTAAAGTTGCTAAACAATGTCAATGGTACAGTGAAACGGCCGAAAAACACGTAGTTTCCATAATGACGTCACAATTCATATTTTTCTTAAGTTCTGTTTGAAATATCAAACTACATACATTGTCTAATGGTCAGTTGCGCTTCTTCGTAAACACTACCAACGGCACTTCTTGTGTCTATTTGATTAGTCCTCTCTTGTTTTGTAGAAGAGTTCGTGTATTCCAAGCCTTTGTTCCTTTTGTTTACGTGTTATCTTTTAGTTTCTTTCAAATCTGACTTTTTCTTTGAACCAATCACTTTTGTAGACCATGAAGTTTTGTTTTGTACGTAACGACGAAAATATGTTTAAATGTGGTATAAGAACGCAATATCGGAAGTTGGAGGTGTGGCAAGGATTGTCGAAAAAGGGGGTTGTAAATAACTTTAAGGCTCCAAATGTTTTCAATGCTAAATCAGATAAAGTTTCAATACAATCCGTGAAACAACTTTTTTTTTTCTCTTTGCCACAATTGAACAGATGAGATTGCATCCCCTTCCTAGGCACAAGTTCAATCAAAGTGTTGTTTTAATGAATTTGAAATGAAAATATATGTGAAGGTTGCCGTATACAATTACACTATCGTCATCGAATCGCGACCGGGGTATAGAAATAGGCCGTTCGGTTTCTCCGCCTGCAGGTGAAACCCCTGCTAAAGAGGCGTCCGTCGGTTGGACGGATTGAATAAATTCTCAACCAATTTCATCCGGATTTGAGGTAAAACAATCGGTGTCGTGTTGAGAGAATGCCAGGCTTTTGGAACGTAAAAGACCCCTTTGCAACAACACGTAATGAGTTGTCGTTGATGGCAAGTTGCTTAGGCTAAAATCAACCGCTCGTACAAAATTCCCAGGTCCTGACCCCCAGTCCACGCTGTTTATGATTTATTGTTTGATAACGTTTTCTCTCATGAATATGCATCAAGTATTTGCCGCTTAACGATAAGCAACAATCATTCTAAAAATAGTTTGCATGCATATTTCACGATTGTTCTAAGCAATAACGTAAAAGATTTTACCCATAGTAATTTTCATAGTTCTTTCAATGAATAGCGATTAGTAGAAGTAATTTATTATAGTCTTCTTCTTAGTTTAATCAATTGTACAAAGTTTTATATAATATAGTGAAAGCAGATTTCTTTACGATTTAAATGCAGGATTGTTAGTTCCTCAATTGTGTTTTTGGTGTAATACTCGCAGATATTGATAATTTTCTACAGTCTTATGTATATGCTTTTTCTAAGTATATTGCACGTACTGAACTTAGCAGCTCCGAAGTTTAAATATTAAGCATTTTCATCAGTGGATGTAATGGAGTAAATTAACTGTTCAAATTTACTGCATGCAAAGATTACAGCAGCCAATTTTAGGTTCTCTGAGACGAGTACTTGTTTTTTTACAAATGACTCAATAGTGTCTGTCCTGATAGATTGTTTCCTAAAAGGTGTTAATTAAATATTTCATTAGAGTGATGTACCATATATTACTATTTTCCAATTAATTCTACAGTAAACAAGAACATTAAAAGAAACCATCTAATATCACTAATAAAAGCCAGGTTTATGAATGAATTCGGTTAATTCAAATACTTGACTACTCGTCACGAATATCTAGGTTAAGAAATGGTTTTAAACTTAAAGTAAGTTTTGGATTTATTTAGGTCTCTCAAAATTTTTCATAAGACGTTGTTATTAGTAAGAAAGCACGTCTGTGACAAACAATATAATGAATTTTATTTTTTAACAAAAAATCAAACTTCCGATTAATTGGCAGCGACCTTCTAAATAACGTATTACATGTTATAAAAGAACAATCAATCCACCAGGCATGTAAACTGGAGCATATCTGTTAAAGATCAATCAACACGCGTTCACACATGTTGTACAATTACATGTTTTAAAGAGTAACCACTCATCAGTAACATTAGAATTACAACTTAGGATGAAGAAAAACCAAACATGATGCAAAAAAGTACTTTTATCCAAGGAAAACCGAAATAAAGGGCCACATTAAGTGGAAACATATCAATATGTGCAATTTAATGCTTCTTTTAACAGCGTAATAAAATGTGAAAAAAAACCTCATAGGCTTGTGACATTGGTCATTCCATGTTGCTTCTATAAAGGAAATATCAGGATTGAACGAGGGCATATCAGCACAAAATGATAAGTCATTAAAAAAGTCTTAGATGAGTAAAAATGATAATAGGTAGCAAGACAAATATATACCAGGAGTTAAACGTATAACAAGATTAAAGGACTAAACTTATGTCAATATTTATTTAAAATATACCAAACCATGGACATTACAAATAACTTTTAAACAAAATTAAACATATCAGGACAAAAATGAAAAACATAAACTACAAGGAATTTATATCGATGAATATTTATTTTCTACCACTTAAGTCAGCACCTTCATGTGAACCTCGACGCAAAAGGTCTGTCTGAATTACAATAAAACTTGTACTAAACCAAAATAGATGCAAAAATAAATACATCTCTAATGAATGCTCATAGTAACTGAAAGCAATCTCAGGCTTTGATTCCAGATGATAACACTTTAAGCTTCTCAATACGAGATGTAATTACTCACAGTATATCGACGATTCAATATTGTGTTGTGAATAAACGTGAGAAAAGACTAGATGAATATGTTTAAGTTAACGATAAGGATATCAATATCTGTAGTGTATCAATATCAATATCCAGTTTTAAAGCTCTGACTACAACGTCGAACGTGTTTCTTTTGTGGATAAGTTTGTATAAGGGGGCAGTGAGATTCTTTGGATTAATTTAAATTAATATACTGTATTTGTCCTTCAATTAACAATTTTTGGATCTCGTTTTTCTATTTTATTTTTTTTAATGCGACTGATGCGGCTGATGAGTGTTTACTCCTTAAAATGCGCATGAAATGTACCATAATATTTCAACATTGGTAAACTTACATTTCTTTGTTGTAGAATGTAAGACACTACACTGACAAAATATCTAGATAGTAGCGAATTTTGTTGGCCTCAATACTTTGGCTTACAGTTGTTTGTTCTTTTACATTGTATAAGAATGTTATCATTTATCACAAATATAAGCCTATATTTAAAAAAACTAGGAACATCTAAAAGGAATTCGAAGATACCAAAGGGGCAGACAGAAATCAGAATGATTATACATAATTGATTCCCACCCAGATCTCTACATTCTTTTCCAAAGCGATACATGTATACAGCAGGAAAAAGCAGTATAAAAAGTTACATGATATGTGTAAGGTAATTACTAACAACAGAATCAGAACACCATTACTCAGGCAGACCACACGAAGAGAACTAGAAAAATAAGAAATAGACATATAGAAGTATGATCAGATTATAGTGTTATGAACAATGTAAAAAAGAATGGTTTGCAAACGTCAGTCTCCTTTTAATATCTACAAAAGGGTAGCAAGTTAATGAAGTTAATGACGAGAAGAACGCATAACCATTTAAAACACTAAACTGAATCATTCTAGACGTGTCATCAAAGTCTTGGAAAATGAGGAATGTTCAGTCTTTGTGATGACTCTCATTCCATTTAAATCGCAACCCATAACCTATATGTTGTTTGGTACATCGATAAAAAAGTGAAAAAAATGGCATTAAATAAGCAATATCCAGCCACTGACCGAGTTATTCTACTTTAATTTTGTACGATACCTTAAAAGATTTGAAGATCAATATTATGTATTTAATAACAATCAACACGATATATCACATGATATGCCAAAATCTATGTAATTAATTGCCAGTACTCGGAGACAAATAAAGAAGTTATTACATCACCGATATTCAGGTCTTTTATTAATTTTATTATATCTTTTACGTCGTCTATCGATGAGAAATCTGTTCTTTCTCTAGAAATATGAAGGTTACTGAAAAGATTTCGTTGCTGGTTTCAAGATAGCTATACTGCTTGATTTTTCTTTTTTAAATGATCTAATATCTATCGATTGTTCTTTTGATTTAATTCCAAAAACTATTTTATATATATAATTTAGGACATTTTGTATCTTGCACTGATTTTATCACGGAAACTATTCAGTGAGACCCTGTGCAAACTGAATATTTTATCGTGGTAAAGTCAGTACAAGATACAAAATGCCCTATATTCTATGAGAAAACTGAATGTTTTACCGTGATAGTCAGTACAAGAAACAAAATGTACTATATTCTTTTTATCGGTTGTATTAAATAAAAAATATTCTGGAGTTGAAAATGTCACAATGTACATGTTTTCAACGTATGACAACAAGACGTCGTTCGGTTTCATGAATGAGGTCGGATCTATTTCATTCATGAAAAGACGCGAATGAGTTGAAAACAAAGCACGCGACGTAAATACTTGACAAAATGACGTTATCCTTCACAACAAACCAAAATTTGTCTTGTATTTTGTGCCTTTCGACATGTACAGGAATAATCGGTCAGCACAGATCAAACCAAACTGCTGCAAATTGCCGAGAAAAGTTTTTATGTCTATTAAAGACGATTTAAAAGAACTTGACTTTAACACTAATATATTATGAGTGTTCATGTACACGTAAAAGTCATCGTGTATGGTTTCAATAATAATGCAATCACATTCACACATACACCAACAAGCACAGAGATGCTATTGAAAATATATCCACAACTTAGCGTTCCCTGATTGGTAAACATGTATTACCAGAACATTAAGGTTAACCTGCGCTTAGCAAACATTAGATGAATGTATTTTAACCTTACAAATTTCAACACGACTGGTGTCTTTAAAGAAGTAGGATATGTTTGTCTTTTATTTTATCCAGATGTTTGTTTTCAATAAAAGAAGACATGCTTGACATTCATTCATTCAGCATGTATTTGAAACTATGTTAAACAAGTGACGTCTGGATGTCGCTGTATGGTGACCATCTACTTGGTGTTGTGGTGTTATGCCAAGTTGTTTTCACAATTTAGTTTTTAGGAGTTGTTATGACCTGTTAATGGTTACCTATTTGATTAATGTCTGAATATAGCAAAATTCAGTCTTTCGTTAAGAAGATTCCGTAATAAATACTTACCCGTCATCCTTACCGAATATATTACCATGCTCGAATATCTTGGAAAAATATATATAATTTGACAAAATATGGAGAAAATTCGTCATATAATCATCAAAAACGTCATGTCTAGAAATAATGATTCATTTTCTGTTTTACTGTTTTCATTTAAGTTTAATGTTGTGATGTAATAAACATGTATCAAAAGGCATGTAGTTCATGTCTGCTTTATACATTGTTAATAGTTAATTGATTTCATTTCATTCATCAAGGTATTTTCTTAATACATTACGAAACTATAATGACAGGATTACGAATTCATTGTAGTTAATTCCTTCGTCTGAGATCTGAGAGAATTTCAAGTCAGCTTGAAACGTTTGGGAAACGGATTTGTTATCATTACAAGGAAAGTATATGTAATCAACTGCCAGAAACGTATTTATTGGAAAATGGACATATGAAAATTCAATGTATTCATCAAAATAAGTCTTGCATCCGAAAAATTTTAGAATGATTACTGACGATTCACGAGTTGGTTTGTTACTATATTGGGGGTTAACCTTAAAAAAGCTTGTAGCTCAAATATATTTTAATTAGGTATGAAACTAAATGATGGATGTATGTCCAGCTTTCTGAAAAATGACTGGGTCGATTCCACTTTTTTCACCTGTCTAGTTGTAAGACTTGTCGGACATGAATTTTAACACATATTGTTTTATAGCTATATATAGGTGGTATACACAAGCAAATTTTGTGAACGTTAAATTAACATGAAATTTACATTAATTTAACGTTAGCTTAACAATAATCGAGCAATTAACTTAAGCTTAACATTGAATTTTGTTAAGATTTTAATGTTAATTTAACGTTAAATTACATTTTGTAAAAATACAATTGGAAAAACTTCCTTTAAGAAGAAGGTTATAGGGCTTAACGGTATTTGGTTTTTCTTTATTTTCCTATTTCGGTTTTTATTGGATGTCCATCATGTTACAATATTTGGATTTCGGTCTTCCTATGCATTGGTTCTTATATTTCTGATGAGAGGTTACTGTTTCATAAAGAATTTTTGATTGGTTCACAGTGTATTTGATTAAATTGTTGTGTTTTTCCTTCATTTTAATTCTATTGTCCGTTATGGTGTTAAAATTTAAAAAAAAATTCCATTTTGAATATTGCAAATTTTGTTTCTCTAAGTTTTAAAATAGGTTGACAGTTGAGTAATTTTGTTGCTATGAACTGGTATTTACATTAACTCGTACTATATACATGGCATTGAATATGGCAATATGTCAATCATTTAGTGATTTTGATTGACAAATTTGTCGATAATACTAACCAAACCCCTAATTGTATAAATGATGTTGCCGAACAACAAGCGTTGTGTGAAAAGAAACAATAATCTTTGCTTTGTATTCGGCAAATTACTTTTTTAAATTCTAATATGAAACATAATTGATTATGTTAACATCAAGGTGTTCGAATTATGGCCTTAAACTGGGAAAAATGGATGATTACTAGATTTAAAATTTCTGTAAAATTTTCGTTAAAGCAATCTTAATTAAGATTAGGATGTTTCTGTTGGCAAACACTAGTACTGCTTGAAAATTGTCCTAGGATCTTCGTCTTACTAAATTATTGAACTTAAAGTCAATTATATGTAGTATTTAAACCACATTTTCTGGCATACAAAGATCAAATATTACAATATTTTACTGTTTACAACCTTCTTAATGAGTATTGTAACCATATTCCTATTAGGTATTTCAAATGATAATAGAATCAATTTACAATTTTACATTGCAGATTGATACTCGTCCACTTTTCGTTTTGCGGTCGTATTTCCAGTGCTTGAGACAATATAATATTAACATAATGGAGAATGTACAAATAAGGTTTTTTAACAGACTGGTGTCTATCCAGTACAACAATGATTAAATAATATTATTTGCATGAAAGATATCAGAAAAGAAGTTAAGCTCTCAGTGCTTTTAAATGTACCAAGTATTATGGTTTACAGTCTAAATATTATCATTTTTTAAACACCTTAATGTTTATTTAAGTCGGATTAAGGTGGAAATATTTAACAGATAGTTTTAAATTTTGAACTTTTTCCCCTTTTATCTATTTTTACTATTCGGCTGAAATGTAATATAAACATTTTTTTTCTATTAAATAATACCAATTCTTACAGAAACATAAAAATGTAATGCGATTCAGTAGACATAAACATACCAAACATTTGAAGTAAAATATAAGTTGTATATAATATTAAATTTAAAACAAATTCTATGTTTTATATGCAATGTTATTAATTAAATGAAATGTTATGGTAACAGTATAAAATCCGGCTCAGCGTGTCGGTCTAGTGCAAAGCAGGGTTCATCATCATCATTCATTAATATGCTGTCGTGTTGAATATGCATGACATATTTGCCACTGGACGTTAAGCAACCTTCAATCAATAAATAAATCTTTTATTAAGTTAATATCTCGGACTTCTTATGTTTTTTTCTAATTCTACTGATGGGATGTTACTCCTTTAAATGTACATACAGCCTTTTGAAATTCATTATATTTGTTTAGCATTTGTAAACTTGTATTTTGCATGAGTCTCAAACTCCACTGATTGTTTTATTATACAAAACCACTTGAATGTAGCAAAAGCAATTGATTTTCTTTAAAAGGATATAAGTACAATCATATAAAACTGTTTATAATTAGTTTATGTAGTCTTTAACCTTCGTGTGCCCCAAATCGGGTTCTATTGCATTATGTCATCGAAAATACACTTTTTTCTGTGGAAAAAGTATCTTGTGTCATTATAAATAGATAAATTATACAAGTAATTGATTTTGCATATTTTGACTTGATTTATGAATATTTTATATTTTATAAGAAGTTTTATTTTCACTAAAAGAAATCTCCAAATCTTTACGGACTGCTAATATAAATTTTTTTAAGAAATCTGAAATCTGTTATTCATTGTATTGTTTATCCTCTGATGAAAAAGGTAGTTAGTCTATCATTTATGTGTACTTTAAAATATCACATTCGGTTATGTATAAGGGTTAGAGAATTTATATGTACCGATTGTTAATAAAATTGGTAGTGTTTTAGGGTTAGACAAGAAACATTAACCAA
>JARWCS010053494.1:0-16049 GCA_034783895.1 Geukensia demissa | reverse complement strand
TGAAAAATTGTGATTTTATATGAAATATATAGGAAAAATATGACGTGGTGCAATATATATGGCCACATACTGTATATTTGGGGCAATTTTGAAAGGAGGGGTTGTCCAAATATCTCTGAAAACAATGAAACAAGAATGACAATTACAACCTTTTAGATAGTAATTTTAATGTTGGTGATTTGCATTAATACCTCTGGGTTGGACTACCTCCTCAAATCTGAAATATCTCTAAATAGTTCAGAACCTTACATCCTGTGTTACACAATTTCATATTTAAAAAAGAGAATGAGGAAAAACAAAAAATTCTAAAATCCTTATGGTGATTGGATAATCTTTTAGGATAGGTCATCCCTTTTTTCTGCCTGGAGGTAAAACCCCTGGTAAAGGTGCATCTGTTGGATAGACAGGATGTATAAATACTCAACCATCCTAAATATATCCTGGGTAAAGAAATAGGCTTCTCAGTTTCTCTGTCAGTGTTACAACTCCTCCTAAATGGGTGTTCATTGGATGTATAAATTCTAAGCTGGTTTCTATGGGAACCTTATTGCTGTGCCCTGTGTTGGGAGAATGCCACACTCTCAGAATGTTACAGATTCCTTTGCAGCAACTCGTAATGAGTGGTCTGTTGGTGGCCAGTTGCTCAGGCTTATTTTACCACCCCTTCCTAAACAGTACCAACTTTGGCTTCATGTGACTAGAAAATCAAAATGGTTCATTTAGAAAATGACCATGGGAAGTCTCTTTTTTGTGCAAATTCAAATTCAAGATTGCTGTCATATTTGGACATAATTTAACATTAGACCCTTTAGGAAATTTGTCCAATTTTGTTCTTGTCTGAAAATGTTAAGCTGATTTAAATGATTTCTTGTGCAAATAAACAAGTAATGGTTCTCTGTGAAATTTATTTATTGTGCAATTCAGGAGTTCAAGATCACTGATAGACTTGGCTTTAACATTAATTCTGATGTGGAATTTCTTCACTTAATGTCATAATGTCATCTTGACATAAGGTTTTATTGGAAAAGCTTTAGTCATGTAATAAGCATGGTATCAGGTGAGCAACACAGGCTCCTGGGAGTCTTTGGGCTTATTCCTTATGAGATTCATATCTGTGGTTTTTGATACCTCATCAAAACTGAAAGCCCAAGATAACATAAAATATATTTCAGATCTCACCTTTCTTTTGTTGCTTCTTAGAAGACAAGTTTACTGGTTGATGCACATGGTCATCCTCTGGGATGGGGCAATTACACAAAAAAAAAACAGTTTTGATTACCTCCCCTCATCTCCAACATGAGAAGATAACCTTGGCTGTTTCTGAACTGGACCATTTTTAATAAGAGGTTTTGAAATAAATGTAATAGAACTTCATGAGAGTGGGAAGAAGCATATTCTCTGTTGCTACATTTCTATCTTTTATTCATACATTAAAACTGGTAATTTTAGCAAAATTCATGTGTTTTAAAACTTGTAAATTTTAAACTTCTGTGTTTTCTACCCTATGTCTATAGTGTTGACTTATTGATACTTGTATTACTGGCTCTACAAAATAATGTGTATAATTTGTTTATTGTCCATGATGAGTTGTACTTGAATATGATTTCTTGTTGTTAGCTTGGTAAAGCCACTCTGTAGTTGTAAATATGCTTCTGTCTTGTTGCAGGCTACTGTTTATATAAAGGAAGAAAATACAAACAGGCAGAGACCTGGGATGAAGGCTGTGACTTTACATGTGTGTGTGCAGACTCCAGGACAGGGTTTTATAAATGTGTAGAAAAGTTAGTATATTTATTAAGGAATACCAATGCTACTAGTATTCTGTATTACTTTCTGCAAAAATATGTCAAAAAAATTTGTCTTTTTTATTTTATATTTTTTTTACCCTGCCTTTAGCAATGGGGGCATTAAGTTTTACCCCAGTCCATTTGTCTGTCTGTATGTTCCTCTGTCTCTCCCCTATTCAGGTTCCGTTATATGTCAACTTCCTTTTATATGTCAACTTCCTGTTTGTGGAGACTGAAAATGTTGTAAAATTTTCTTCAAATATTTCTTGGCTTTTTTATGTTGGATTGATTGTATATTTGATCTGAAGCATTATCAGGATGAGTTGTACCCTGTCTGATATATGTCTTTATTTGAAGATTTGGCAAGAAAACAGATTTCTCTTGATTTTTAATTGGTTTTGTATTAATAGGTTCTGTCTATCAAAAATTGCAAATGTAGAATTAAGAATTAAAAACATATTTCTTCAAATGGCTCTTGGGGTTGTGTTTGGTAAATGAAAAGAAAATTGGGGGCTAGTGGGGAAAAATTCCAATGTTGTGAAATTAAACCAGAGGAGTATGACAATCCATTGTCTGTGACAGAAAATCCTTAAAGTGTGACTGTTATTTTTGCTTTTGAAAAAAAGTCACAAAATCTGCATGAGAGAAATGGCATTGGTGGTGTTATGGTTAGCGTGCCAGCCTAGAGTGTGGAAGGTCATGGGTTTGATCCCCTGCCAAATCAAACTATAGACATAATTTGCTGCTTCTCTGCTTAGCACACATCATTAAGGAGTAACAGTAAAGACTGGTCAGCCCATGTCTTGGTAAAGTGACTTGTCTTCCTGCAGACTGTTGCTTTCATGAGCTAGCACTTTAAAAATCCAGGTCAGCTTGTTAGTACAGTAAAAAGCAGGATTCATCCATCTTCATTCATTAATATGCTTTTGCTCTAAACATCCAGGAAATATTTGCCACTGGACATTAAGCAACATTCAATCAATCAATCAATGCATGAATGTAGGTGCACAGCCAACATTACAGCATGTTTTGTATTGCTTAGAGATATTTATTATTTGTATTTGCTTGATTATCTTGGTTAAATTAGAAAGAGTTGTGTGTAAAGCATTTTTCCAGATGTAACTTTATCAAACATTATAGGGGCAAAAATAGGAAGATAAAAACTTTATGAATTTCTTGTCACATTCAATGACCAAATGAATATATATAGTTAATGGTGTTATGAATGCTGATGAGCTAAATATAAAGATAACAATTGGGGAAATTTACAATGATGTGAACTGTATGCAATGAAAAAATAACCCATTTTGATATATTTTTCCAACTGTTAAGATGTTTTATTTGTACTTTATTATAGATGTGTTCACTTTGGAAACTTGCCACAGCCATTTTGTTTCCTGGTACAAGACCCCTCCAATCCTTGCTGTAAAATACCCAAGTGTGAATTTCCTGTCAACTTTGTGACACACCAAGGACTCATCTCTACAGCCAAACCTGCTACAGGTATTTATTTCCTTACATTCTTGATGCCTGTGTCCATGCAAAATTTAATTCTCTTGTCCAAAGATCCAATTTTGTAGAATAATGAGTGAGAGAGGATTTTTTGTAATCTTTTTACTGAGGAATTACATGTGAGTGATGTGGGGTCTGTTTACTATGAACAAATTCCTTAAAAGACACAGGGAATACCTTTTTTTACTTTTTTAGAAAAGTCTTATTGAAAATTTTGAAGAACTAGAGAACTAATTATTTTATGCCTTAAGTGAGCAATCCCTGTCAATTTTGTGATTCTCCAAGAAACTGATACAAAGACTTAGTTTCTTGGAGAATCACAAAATTGACAGGGATTGCTGTCAAACATGATATTTGAGCTGTAGTTTAGAAATCCCTGCTATAACTTTATACCAATGCCTGTTTTTTACCCAAGTTTGAATATAACACTACAGTTAGAATGGGATTGCAAAATTACAGTTATATTAACAGGTTATATAATGTAGGACATAGTATAGCATCTATTATTTTTAATCACAAATCTCAAAGTATTTACAACTTTACTGATTGTAGCTTCTTGCTGTTGTTTTACAATACAGTTTAGGCTCTTGTCATTTTGATAACATGGTAATCATATTTTTAAGTTACTAAGATCATACAGGAGAACAGGTGTATTTAATCTCTTCTGACAGGCCCTATTTTTTATGGATAATTATATAAAAAATGATTAAAATCAAAATAAGACAGTCGAGGCATAACAGAAAACAGAATCACCATTTGTTTGGCATGTGAAACACGGTGAAATGTGAATGTAGTTACATATGATCATTTGCACCAATGCAAATACTTTGAAAATGGCAGACATAATCATTTCCAGATTTACTCAAAGAAATGTTTCATGAAAAGAAAAACTTGCAGATATTCAAATAATTTTTCTGGTCGTGTTTTATTTTAACAGAAGAAAAACTTTTTAAGAAATCTTTATGTAGTATCCAGTCAAAAAAAGTATTAAATATTTTTTGTGAAATGTTTTTCAGATTATTGTGAATATGGAGGTCAGAAGTATCAGCAAGGTCAATCATGGTATGATGGTTGCAGTTATCGCTGCACATGTGAAAATGCCCTCGGTGGCGTGTACAGATGTATGCAAAGGTAATACCATGGCTTCTGTTACAGAAAAAAGTATTAAGAATGCCTAAATTTTAGAGGTTTATAAAAATTAAAACCTGTTGATATGATTTTTTGCAAGACTGTGAATACTGGTATACTCAGGAGTCATGGACATTATAATATACAGTGGTCATTAAGGAGAAATTTTCAATGGCATTCATATAAGAGTTTGGTTATCAGAAATAAATGAAAATCATTCTGTTTTGTGTCAAATGATTAATCTTCAGTCATGTGTTGTCTTTGTAACAAAAACAAATAAAGCAATGAATTACTTGAAGTTTCAATTACCCTTCCAAATTGTGTTCGATCAAAAAACATGTTTGAGCTTTTTGGCTGGTACAGCATTTGGATATTTAAGTCGAATGGGACTAAGCTACAGCTTTATTTTATACAATTTTGTAAAAATGAATCATCAGATACATGTAATTTTGCTCATAATTGTTGTTTAATATAAGTTTTAACATAGTGTCAAATGGTTAAAAAATAACCAAAAAACTCACCAATATTAAAGTTGAATTTTAGCCTTTATCTGCTTTATAGCTTTAGTTGGTATATTAAATCTGAAAAAGACTACTAAAACAATTTTGGCATCAGTTTTTTTGTAAGGATTTTTTTAACTCTCTTATCTTAAGACTTGCTTGTCAAACTACTATATTTTGAATATTTTAGGAAAAATTCAGTCATTTGAGCAAAATCTTGAGTGTTTTATAAAACTGTAGTCTTGTATTGTTTCTTTTGTAAGTATAAAGTAAAAAACTAATAATGAAAACTATTTGTAAATGACCTGTTCATAATGTAAATATTCGTTCATGTTTTAGATGTCCACAGTATCAGAATATCAATCCCAATTGTAAGTTTGTACCTGATCCAAATGATCCATCATGTTGTCAGATGCCCCAGTGTACTCCAGTAGGAAATGTGACTGTCTCAACAGGAACTGGACGTGTGCCTACCCCAGCTCCTACTGGTATATACCAGGGAGTTGATCATGGAGTAGCTGGTAGGTGGCACATTGCAATATTGTTAACAGAGGCAGATCCAGACTTTTGGAAAAGTGGGGAGGCACTTTTTGTGGACCTCTTGATCAATCAATTTTCTCAATTTTAATGGAGATTAGGAAAAAATTATCCCATACTTTTTCTTTTTATTATTTAAGCATTTCAAAAGGGGGGGTTGCCTGAGCCCCCTGGATCCTCCCCTGGTAAAACAAAAAAAACCAAATAATTTTCATGAAATAAAACTGTTTGAATATATGGTCAGCAAAAAATGGTTACCATTTGAGAAAGATAATCTCCAAAAAGGGGTCCATAGATGATGAAATTTTAAACAATGGAGAATGGAAAAAGAGACCTTACAACAGAAGTGACTGCTTAAGGAAAGTTTGTCTGTACCATGTTTTTTACTTTAGGAGTGATTTTTAGCTCAAATGGCCAAATTCCACATGAGTTTTTGTCATCACTTGGCATCTGATTGTTGTCCTTATACTTCTATATTTTCATCTTCTCCTCCACTAGGCCAAATGGATCCAAACTAAACAGGAAGCATCTATGGAAGGTCCTTTACAAAGTTGGCTCATTTTGTCCCAATCAAACAAAAAATATGGCTGCTATGGACAATTCTAGTTTCTCATTGTCTGAAACATACAAAAATCTTCCCTTCTGAAACCACTTGGAAAATTATGTTACAGAAAACATCAATGCAAGGTCCTTTACATGATGTGCTCATTTTGTACCGATCGGACAAGTTAGGCCAAAAAGAACAATATTTTACAGGAAGCATTTATGCAAGGTCCTTTACAATTAAGCTTGCTCAATTTGTCATCGTCATAATCAAAATTTGCCCTATGGAAGGTTCATGTTTGTGATTTCCTGAAATATGAAAAATCTCTTCTGAAACCACTTTGCCAAATGGAACAATATTTTACAGGTAGCATCTAAGGAAAGTCCTTTACAAAATTTGCTCACTTTTGCCTGATTGGCTGATTGGACAAAAAACATGGCTTCCATGGATGTTTTTTTCTGATTGGCTGATATGTTAAAATATCTTCTCCTTGGAAACCGCTTGGCTAAATGGATTAATATCTATGTAAGTTCCCATATAAAGTTCCCACATGTAATCTTGATTGGACTAAAAACATAGCTGCCATAGATGTTCTGTCCCTCTGCTTTGCCAAATGGAACAATATTTAACAGCAAGCATCTATACAAGGCCCTTTACCAATTTGCCTCATTTTGTCCCAATCGGACAAAAAAAAACATGGCTGCAATTAACAATTTTGGTTTCTGATTGGCTGATACATTCAAAACTGCCAAATGGAATTATATTGACAGGAAATATCTATGGGAGATCCTTTATAAGTTTAACAACAAGGAGGAAATTCCTCTTTAAACCTGACACTGATAAAAATGACGTCTGAGTAATTTAATCTGGACATCACAGAACTTTTTTTTGTGAATACTCCTTATTTCTATGAAATGTCTAATTAGATTTAAGCATTTGTGTGTTTATATTTTACGGAAAAAATTTTGACTGGAAGCTAGTGAAAATTACTACACCATGAATATTACTACATTTACAGTATTACACATGCAGGTAATCTGTTATTGCAGGAAAATGTACATACAAAGGCAGGACCTACACACAGGGGCAGCAGTGGGCTGATGGCTGTGACTTTAACTGTGAATGTAAAGATGCTTCAAGGGGATATTATGAATGTACAGATATGTAAGAATAAATTGTATTGCTCTGTGAAATTTTACTGGCACTGTGTTCTAATTATTGCCAGGTGATGTGTATAAGTGTGTTACATGTAATCAGATTGCATTGAAACACATTTTAATTTGCTTTTAATTCAAACTAATTTAATTTATGTGGCAAAATTTTGTGAAATGTTTATTTTGTGTAAAAAAATATTTGGTACATTGTCTTCTTGACAATAATTGGACCTATGTCAGCGAAGGCCAAACCCAAAAACTGTCTAGGTTCTCTGGCCATTTTTAAGAAATTCATTGCAGACAGGCGACAGTTAATTTAATTTTTTTTCATTGATTGCCCTGAGAAAGATGAATATTCATCAAGATATCAAGATATCATGCATCCGTAACTTAAGCTCGATGAATCTGACATAGTTACATTGATGTGACAGTAAAAAAGAACGAGGCAGGGCATGAGAACAGAAAATATTTTTTATTTGTCCTAAGCCTGGTGTATCATTAATATAATTTTAGGATACATGTATACAGAAGTTGAAAATTATACCCCAGAAGTTTTGGTTGTTTACCAGAATTACCGTCTTTTTCTGTCCACATATCTTGTAATCACACCTTTTTTTAAAATACTTAGTGGATTTTGATGAAACAATTTGAAATGAAGGAATCAAATGTTGTTGAGGAAAGATAATTGCTGTCAGATGCTTCCAAAGGGAGTTAATACAATTTTGGTTAGTGTTCATCAATATGTTAACTTGCTTACAGTGTTTCTTGTTTAATTCAAACATGGTTTCCCATTTTATCTGCTCTGCCATCATTTGCTACCTTTAGTTGATGGTTAAGCAAGGAATTTGAAAGTGTGTTATATAGAGTTGCATAATTATTACACTTAAGATTTTGAATTTTATAGTATTTTTTACCCTAATACTATCAGCACTGTATGGAAGTAAAATAATCCATGAATAATGCAACCAAAGTTGCAGTTTTATGTCAATTCACACTAATGCAATTAAAATTTGCAAGAGATACGTAATAAATGACATAAATTCAGTTTTAAGAGGTTTATCAATGCTTTACTTCACAATAAAAGGGTTACTGCATGCATGAATATTGATGATTATTGTCCCAAGTAGAATTGCACCTGTAAGCTTGTGCAATATTCTACTCAAGACAAAGTCTACAATATTCATGCAATAACCCTGTAAGATCAGTTTACTACTGCACATTTAAATTTGTGTTTTCAGTGCAGTTCACTTTGAGTTTAATAAATTCATTGTGCAGCTTATCTCTCCTTTTGAATTATCAGTAGTTGCAAATAAAAGAAAACTTAATTGAATATAATGCTGAAAAAATTTTACTTTCATGCTTTCAAACTGTGTTCGAAACTTTAAACTGAAAATAAGCTTGTTTTTAACAGGTGCCCACGTTACAGTGATGTGCCACCCCAGTGTCAGCTGGTGACAGACTTCACCAATCCCTGTTGTAAGGTTCCTGACTGTGATTTCTCAGCTACCACAGCTAGTGTTGGTGGAATGAAAACTAACTCACCTAATCCTATTCCAACATTAGCTCCAGACATGCGTAAGAAATCTCATTCTGTCAACATGGATGCTATTTACAACTTCCAATGTTAAGCATGCAGTTATAAGTTGTACAGTAATTACAAGGGAATGAACTGTACAATGAAATTTTATAAATATTTATGCATTTTCACTTTTATAAATTTATATATAGCTGAAATCCCCAATAAATATAGCAAGGTGTGCAATCAATTCAAAGAATTACAGATGTTGTTCATTTTGTAAAGTTGAATTCCAGTTTTGATTTTCTATATTTGACTGTTATTGTGATTTGAGCTTCTAATGTAGCTTTTTACGCTTTGTTTGAGGCTAAACAAATAAAATTCCTAGGTTCTCTGGCCATTTTTTTTCAAAATTCATTGCAGGTGAGCGACAATTTATTTTTGTTGTTGATTGTCTTGAGAAAGATTAAATTTACATTTAACAAGATATATTTTATTCTGCTGGTCAGTTTCAGATGAGAACATACTTCAATAAATTTCCCTTAGGTTGTGATGTTAAAAAAGGTATGGCTGTTATAGGGGTTCTTGAATTTCCAGTCAGCACCTTAAGCATTATTTTCAGGGTCATTCACGCATTATTTATTTCAATCCCAAAGGTATTTTTAAGCTAGAAGAAGGTGGAACAAATCTGTCATTAGGTTAGATGGTCTGGCTGTTACAGCTTACTTGAGTTTTTGATTGGCACAAATTTGAAGAGAAAATTCTATGAACATTCAATGCATATAGGGTTGCTAGATTCCGACAAGAAGAGTTTAAAGTTAAAAAGCTAATCAGAATGCATTATCTGCTGCTGGAATTCATATTGAATATTAACAGCATAACAATTATGATATTTCTTGAAAAAATTATTTATGAAAGTTTTGTCCCAAAGTGCCAGTTGGCTTAAGGGGAATAAATTGAAATATAAGTTTTAGAGGTACGACACGCATGAAATAAATGGATAACTGGCTAAAAATTTTACAAAATTATAAATTATAAACCATGAAATAATTGGGAACAAATTGATAGTTGTTAAATTTTTATTCACAGAATATTGTACATACAGAGGTGCCAAATATGGTCAAGGACAGACATGGGCTGATGGGTGTACGCTGAATTGCCGATGTGATGATTCATCTAGAGGAGTTTATACATGTAACGAAAGGTAGTAATATTGTGAATATGTTTATATTTCATAAGGTATTAATATTAAGTTACCAGGTAGGCAATTTTAAAATATTGTGCTGTTATTGGAAAATTTGAAAACCTGGAATAAGTTGGCAATTTCGAAATATTGTACTGTTATTGGGAAATGTCAAAAACTGGAATATTTGTGTCCTAGAAATACTTAAAAATAAGAAACTTTCTCTAAACCACAAAAATGGAAAAAACCACAAGGAAATCCACATAGTTTTATTTGCTTTTCAAAAATGTTTGTAGTTGATGGCTTATTCTTGTTTGTAAGAAAACCAACAAAAAAAAACTGTATATCTTAGCTCAGATATTTAAAAAATTTCTAACAAAACACTTTTTAAGTCAATCAGGGTTTAGAGATCATGGGATGAACTTTTACTCAAATGTTAATCAACTTCCACTCAAGAAACCATTTGATCAAAGTCTAAAGAAATAAAACTTTATTCATAGAAAAACAAATGCAATATTATAAATTGCTTTATTTTTTTTTAACATGGTCATAAAATGAAGAAACAAAAACACAGCTAAGCCCATTTGGCTTTTTTAGGATCATTTTATGTCAAGTCGTCAAATGTGAAATAGGCTAGCACTGTGCTTAGCTATAGGAATAAATGTTAATCTTGTTGTTGAAATGTTGTTGGTATGATATGCATTGATTTTTAGTCAAAAGATAAAGAAGAAAAAGATTTTCCTATTCTGTTTGAATTTGAATATTGTTTCACAAGATTCATTTCATGACCAAATTACATTTTTATTAATATTGATCTTCTGCTTGACAGGTGCCCTACATTCCCAGTGACATCAGCAGATTGTAAGATGGTATCTGATCCTGATGATCCTTGTTGTCTGGTACCACAGTGTCCTGCACCAACTGGTTCCCCAAATCTGATTCCTACACTAGCTCCTGGCAAGATCAATGGAAACATCAATATTCCCACTCCAAAACCAGGATCATCAGTACCACCACCTCTGCTAAGTATGTACATGTATATATAATTATAACTAAAGGAAGCACAAACTTAAGTGTTGAATAACAAGTTGGACTGACAGTCTCCCAGGATTCCCTCATCAAACTTACATACAAAATAGATATTTGGAATTTTAGGTATACACTGTAAAATGGTGATTTACAGTGTATACTTTAAATTCCACATTTCTATTTTGTATGTAAATTTGATGAGGGAATAAGTTCTTCTGGGCAAATTGACCTTTTATGTATGCTTGGTTGGCATAGTAAGAAAAAGAGAAAACTTTTCTATTATTGTTATTAATTTTTGCAAAAGCAAGTAATTCGAAATCCTAGTCAAGTTGTTATTTTATGAGAAAAAAATCATTTCCTTGAGAAATCTTTAATCCTAGTAAGTAGTTTCTAACTATTGGCATAATGGAATCCACAAAATTATAAATTATTCAGGATATGTCTTTGTTAAATGCAACCTTATTATTTCACCAATCAAAGGTCCACATGAAATTTGCCTTCATTAGGCCTTTATTGTAAGCCTTCTGTAAAGTGTTACATTTTAATCTTCTTTTTCAAACAGCCAACAGCATAAAGCATGTGGAATGGTCCTTGGTAGGACTTCTTTTGAAATTTTAAAATAGGCCTAGTTTCCCCAACTTTTTTAACATATAATAAGGCAAAGTGGTATTAAGCATCTGACAATACATTTAAAGCAAAATTTTTATTTTTTAGAATATTTAAAATCATATAATTTAATAATAACAGAAATAAGTCAAGATTTATCTATCTGTCTATTATTTATGTTCATGATTTAAAAATGAAGAAAAGAATTAAAGATTTGATAAGGTTTAAGTTCTAATTCAAATTTTCCATTTAAAGAAGTTGTTTCTTGACAATGTTTTTAGTGTAAAGTTTATATTCCCACTTTTCTGTATTACATGTATTCTGTTCCCACAAATTTTCCGATTCTGTGTCCAAAATCATTTTGTGTAGTGACGAAAATGATTTCAATAAATTTAAGTTGATGTCATAACATTGAAATGAAAACAGGATTGATATGGAGCAAACGAGACCTCACTAAATTTCCTCAAGTAGCTACCAAAAGTTCAAAATCTAGTGCCCTTCAAGATCATCAACAAGAAACATCATTTTTTTGTAAAACTTCAAAACTATGACATCATTTGAAAGTGGTTTAATATTAATGTTTTTGACCAAATTGTGTTTAAAAGGTAAATGCTTTTGCCAAGATTTCAAGTTTTCAAATAAGTTGAAGACACAGTAATAATGTTTGCCTTGTAGATTTCTGTGTGTATAAAAGTCAGCAGTACAAACAAGGAGAGAGGTGGGAAGATGGATGTGACTATTCCTGTCAGTGTACTGATGCTTCCATGGGCAAATATGTGTGTAATGAAAAGTAGGTATAGTTTGTCAAAATCTACAAAGTCTTATCAAGCAAAACCTGCCTTACAGCTTTTTTTAGATGTCACTTGTCCCTGAAATTTAGTTAACATCAATTTAGATGTAAAACACAAAGTTTAATTAATGTGGATGTCAAAATACATGGTATGTGTAATTTTACCAAGGGTTGAAATTTGATAGTTTACCTGCCCTGACTGTAGATATTACAAATATCAACAATTATAGACTCTGTATGTTTACTTCTTTCCATTATATAAACAGACTTAGATTATAATTTTTGAGCAGTAACTCATTTCTGTCCAGTAATTGTATATTACCTCTTATTTATTTTCTCATTATTATAAGCATGAGACTGATTTACATTTAAACCAGTTTGCTTTTATACAAAAGTCTGTTTTTATTTGTTATGCACTCTTATGTGATTTCTTTCTATAGGTGTACAAGATATACTAACATCCCTTCAACATGCTTCCTGGTGAAAGATGCCTCCAATCCCTGTTGTAAGAAACCACAGTGTACAAACACTCCAACACAGGGAACAGTCACCGGCTTTCCAACACCTGGTCCATTTGGTCCAACACAGGCACCCCCATACAACCCTTACACACCAACTTCAGCACCACTCCCTAAAGGTGAGTTGATCACATGACAATCATATGTACATCATATACCATTGTACAGGCATCCAAGTATGGTTTATGATAATTTGGTTTGTCAAGACCAAATCTTATGAAATTTAGTTCAGACCTAAACTGTAGGAAGACAAGCTCGCTTTTGATTTTTGCTACTGATAAAAGTAATGGTTTTTTATTTTGTTAAAAATTATAATCTTTTCACATTTGACAATAACTCAAAGGATTAGGTGTTGTACGAGCCTTATTTGGCCTCTAAAATAAAATACTTTGAATGTAAAAAAATTTGTTCTAAATGTATTTTTAAGGTGTGTAATCAATTAAAACAGGGAGAATTTTTGAAAGTTAATGCAAGGTATTTGCGATTTTAAGTGTTGAATTGGGGTAAATCAGACTTTTTGCTGAAAAATTACAAATTTGTTCAATTTTGACAGCATTTTAGTTCTATGAAACATAGAGCGCAGTCAAGAACCACCTAAATATTCATAGAAAAGATTCATTTATTTAAATGTTTAAACTGGTGGAAAATTATCTTGTTGATTCTCCCATATGTTCAATTTTCCCGTCAAAGAAACCCTCCAAATATAAGCCAAGTTCACTATATTAAAAAAAAAAAACGCACAGATTTGGCTTTTTGGTGATTTCATAATTGTACCCATTATGTTGTCATGGCTTTTTCTTATAGTTTGATCTCAACTTTCATGCAATCATGAAAGAAATTCCTAAAGTAAATTATAAAATAGTTGTTGAAAATTTAGGCTATTTTAGCTCCTTATCATACCTAGTTCTTTGTTTTGATCTACAGAATACAGTGCTGTTGGGGTAATTTGTCTACCTCAGCTCAGCACATTACAAATTAAGAACTGTGCTAGTTATGATGATGATGCACCATTCAGGTCATACCCGTAGCCTGCGGGGGTTCGAGGGGTTCGGACAAACCCCCCTCCCCCCCTTTGAAAACCAATAAGCAATATTAAACTCCCAATTCAGATTGAAGTTTGACTATTAAAGTCTAAACACGGGACTTTCTGAGATGAATAAAAGTGTCATGGAATGGCTATATTTCAGGGTTTTGCACCAAAACCCCAGACCCCCGGCCGTGACGATGGCTTCGCGAGGTGATCGAACCCTACTTTGAAAATTTCTGGGTACGGGCATGAATATAGAGGTTCCAAAAGACCTTCAACAATAGTGGAATGCCACTCCTTGTGAAGGTCTTAAATTGCTTCAAATAAAAAATCATGTATGCGTAAAAATACCTATCTTACCTTAATAATAATAAAAAATGTACAAGTTATAGACCAATAAACACAAAGACAAACCTATTACCACAATTCCTGACTTAGAACAAGCACATGAGACATGTGGTAGGGTTAAACTAGTTCAGTGGGTACTCCCATCCCCCCAATGAGTGGTCAATGAAAAAAATTCAAAGAAGCAGTAACCGATCATCTCTAAAAATCAAACAGAAAGCCACCCAATTCGACTATATATATATAGTACTTTAGTTACAACAAATATACTTAACAAAAATACATGCAAAAAGAAGATACATCTCTAATGGATGCTTACAGTTACTAAAAGCAAGCTCATGATAAAATTCCTGATGATAAAACATCAAGCCTAACAACACGAGATGTCATCTGACGATTCATAATACTGCGTTGTCAATGAAAGCGAAGAAAGACAAAGACGGGTACAATGCCAATGCATTAATATTTGGGCAAAGGAGGCCATTTCTCCGGAATAAAAAAGAGGACAAATGCTTCGCCTATGGTTGCGTCCAGCCTTCGGGTAACCCAAAAGTAACCGTAGGTGGATATCCGAATGCGCCCACTCTCTATTATCTGTGTGTAACCTAAATTGAACGCCACAAAAGTTATTTTGATAGAAAAAGTTTAATCTTTTGACTAGAATTAAATTTATCGCATTTTTAGTTTTTATTTTTTTTAATGACCAGAATTTCATATTTTTAGTTCATATTCACCTGGTTTTTGAAGCCGTTAAAATGTCAGTTGAAGATTTTTACATCAACGAGTCAAAATTCAGATATAAATATAATCTGATTTTGTTTTGTCAAATATTTTTGTGAAAAGACAGATTCTATATTTAGAAGGTTCGACTCCGGCTAACCGTCTAAATATTGTATCCGTCTTTTAAAAGACAACATTCGCCAAAAAAAAAGTCAGATAACATACATGTATAGTATCTTAAGGAGGTTATCCGATCGCCGACTGTGGTATCCGCCTCTTCAACAAGTTTCAACATTAATACCACTACACGAAGAAGTAGTTAATAAACGTGTATTCATACATCAGATATTTGTTTATGAATCTTAAATACATTTTCTATCAATATTTCTTTTCTATATTGAACAAAGAAAAGTCTATATTTTCATTCTTTTGTTGTAGCGGAAGAAAACTCAACAGCAAGACCTCGCCAAAGAGAAAATCAGCTCAGGATATATGTGACATACAATACAGAGTCTACGAAAAAGAACTTATAAAACAAGATAAAGAAATAGAAAAACTTAATTTGCAAATTGATATACTGAAGTTGATCAAAACAAGTCCACCGCCATCATCACCATCAGTTAACCAAATACTACTAAATAGCGTTCTTCACCTGTAAGATGTAGTTTTGCATGTACCTAATAGCAATTTGTTGTATTGAAATGTCTCATGATACATTATCAGAATTAATTGTGATTTTTAGTTCGCAATAAAAATTGAGGAACATATTTTTTTTTACACAATAACATATGGGCACTAACATTACTAAAAGAATTAAATGAATGAAAGCCGCGTAGTAGAAAAATGCAGGAAAAGGGGGCACATCAAAACACCAGTTCACTTAACAACTTTTTTGAAAGCATTTTAATCCACACCTGCATACAATGGAAAAGGACGAAGGTCGTTAAGGCCCATTTGGCCCAAGAATTTGGCTACAAAATGAAAATAGGCTAGTATCTATTATTTTATATTTTTTGTTTTGTTTAATGACTGTTGAAAGAAAATACAACAGAATTTTTAGTAAAATTAGTTCTACAATGGTTACATGACACACAAAAAATGCTTAAAATGTGAAAATACTAAGAAATTAATTAATTTGATGCAATATTTGATA
>JARWCS010053277.1:0-16060 GCA_034783895.1 Geukensia demissa | reverse complement strand
CATATGGATCAACCAATTCGTGATGGCGACCATAAAATTTTAGGAGGGACGACTTCAACCTTGATTGGATGTATCCTCGTTGTAGTAATTAAGGCGACAGCAGGTATGCTTTCTTCAGAAAACTTAGATACTTGGAACAGGCACGAGGGTATCGTATCAACTGCGAAACACCCTTTAGGCAGGGGAAGCAGGAATATTGCCACATAAAAATGGGAAATTTAAAATAAGAAAGTCGAAGTCATCCCGTTTTTCGTATATCTTAAAAACAAGTTGTCCCTCTTGGTCAATTTCGAGTAATAAATCTAGGTATGAAGCGGATTTTGTTGAGTCTGTGGTGTTCTTAATTTCTAGCTCGCCGGGATATATTTGGTCGAGATGTAAGCGTGTTCAAGGGTCTCATTTTTGTCCCATCACGTACTGGACATAAATACAGGGAACGAATGTTGTCATGATCTTACCAATAGGTTCTTTAACTTCTTTTCCTGGATTCTCCTTTGTTGTAAAAAGAGTCACTGATACACTGACGAGAACAACTGATATTGCAACGGCATATGCACCAATTACACCAATCTCCTAGACATAAAGAAAGATACTTGTTAACGTAAAATGCAGCAAAATTATTGTTGCTGATTAACCGTCTAGTGCATTCATTTGGTTACAATAGCTTCTCGTCGTAACAAAGAGATACATATGCTTTCAAATGTCATTTAAATAGAACAAACCCTCTACAGCTTAATTAACTGTTAAAACCCAACCTTCTATGCATCGTTACAATTGTTAAACATGCACATATTTTTGTCGAAATTTAATTAAAACAAAAAAGTAATTTACTGTAAAGCATGTTCCAACAGCTGCGCCACTGACATTACCAAGTAATATCATAGCTCCCATCACTCCAGAGTTGAAACCTGCAAGTAAAATTAAAGTGTCTTAAAATTCACCGGACTCATTTCAATGCTATTTTAATTATTTAACACCTGTTTGCTTCGAAGTGGTTTAAAGCGCTGTTTCAAAATTTAGCTTTCATTACACTCCATAACTGGAGATATGTGCAGAAGACATGACAGTAAAATCAAAGTCACTATTATATACACAGTTTTGTCGATAATGCTTGTGAACAGTCCTAAAGTGTTTTTGCGATTCAATTGTCACGATTTTCATAAATGTAAAAAAAGTTGATCCTATACATTTATTTAAACAAATTTCCATTACCACCAAAAAGATAATGATGATTTATATCTATTGAAAAATTTTCGTTGGCGGATATTCCAGTGTCTTGTTTCAGGAATTGAAAAAGTTAGAATTGCAAAAGGAAACGAAATTTCCATTACAAAAAAACATACCTCTCTGAGAAGGATTCGACTTGTCAGCTATCAAAGCGTTGTAGGGAACGTTGATTGTTGCAAACATGGCAGTTACAAATAAGTAGAAGATAATATACAAAGCTGAAAAAATACAAGCATTTCTTCAAACAAAATATAGGACAAAACCTTTTAAAATAAGGGGGAAATCGAATTAAAATGTACGTGCCCATTCTGGTAAAACACACCATTCAATTATATGACATACTCTTATGGTCGTAATTAATGCAAAAAAAGTAATATACTGTAAAGCATGTTCCAACTGCTGCGCAAATGACATTCCCATTTTAAAGTCTAAATGAAAGAACTGATGGAAAACAGAATATCGTAGCAAATGACCATCAGTGTCTTTATCGATAGTTTAAACTTAAGTAATATCGATAAAGAAAATAATGTTTCAGGGAGTGGTGTTTATTTGCTAATTATTTAATTTAATCGAATAAATTTAAAGAAATATCATATCTGACACAAAACCGAATTTAAATATTTAAAGTCTTATAACAACTAGTTATTCTGTAAACGTTACCTAAGTTTCCAGGCGGTTCAGGTTCCAAATCCACAGCGTTCCCAGGACCTCCTTCGGGAACTAGTAAAGAACTGGGATTTGCATTGTGAACACCGTGATGGGGATGATTTGTTCCGTTTTTAAAGGGAGAGCACCGATGTAACACCAAATCTCTGTAGCACTGTAAGCGAAATGTAAAATTGCTTAATGTATTGTAGCAAGCGCAATATATGAAAGCAAATATAGGAAAATAAATTTTGATGTATTTCTGTATCTGGACAATAAAGTCAACAAAAATGCGCTTATTTCCACTTGTACAAGGAAGTGATAGGTTTCAACAACATTGTTGTTTTTGGTTTTGTGTAGTAAGCTATTAATCATTTCTGCTGAATACACACTTTCGTGTCTTAATTTGACTAATGGTTATGTCATAAATGTGTATTTATTTACGTAGCCGCGTTTCTTTGAAGCAAACTTTATAGTAAGTACAGTCATGATTGTCTTCTAGAAACTGATTGATTCGATTGACAGTTCTTTTGCCTTAAAATCTTATGCATATGTAAATTGTAATGAGCTTCGTTACACTGGAATTAAAAATTTTATTGTTAAATTAGTAGACTGTATTACGTATACTTACAGTACCGTTGATAGAAGTTGAATTTGTGCCGTATCTGTAAATATATCATGAATATCGTAAGTCAATTGATAAATTCCAAAACTTTTTTGATTTTTTTCATGTAATAAATTGTTGACAATTACAATATATTTATATACATAAAAAGAAGAACATATCCGGAAAAGACACCAGAAACTATCAGTAACTAAGATCCTTCGGGATAGGCGCAGCTGTATTTTATGAGTACTTTAAAGATGACCTTAAGCACTTTACAAGGAGTGAGAAGGCCTTCTGAGGACCTTGTAATTTTGTAATTTTTCTCTGTTTTTGATAGAGTTCTGGTATGGTCAATTTAACAGTATGCCATTCATTTCATTTTTATATAAAGATTTAAACTAATTACTTACGTCATTCGTATGTGCGATGCACTTAGTGCCATACCCATCAAGCCAATGCTAAAATGGAAAACATACTAAAATTCTTATTGTACTCTAAAACATTGACAAAAATGTTGAAAAAAAAAGATGTCCGTGTTTACCTAATGGCACATAGTGATCAAACGAATACTTAAATGGGAAATATACTCTATAATGATATGGTACTGTAATTCATTGACATTAAATTTTAAAAGAAGGTCCATGCTAACCTAACGGCAAACAAAGTTGTAAGTCAGTGTAGAGGCAACATCACATCCAGCTACTAAACACTGTTCTGGTATGGAGGTCGAAGCTTTGCTACGGTAACGATTATTTCTAATTCAACATTTTTATTGTTCCCGTGAGCTACGTCATAAAATTATATTTATCTTATCTGCATTTCATTTTTGTTTAAACTTTAAAAAGCAAATCATATCCTAAAATATCCAGAAAATTTGGCGATGCTTATCATACTGATATATGTTAATAGACCGAACTCAGCCTTAAGAGAGAAATAAAATGGCAACAAAAATCTGTAGTTTTCTGTTAAGTGTGTAGTAAGCAGCTGTTTGTCGTGTGTCTATCCTCTTTTGGCTAGTATATTTTCTGTTTAATGAGTTGAAGATTTCATCTGCCCCTTTGGAATTTTGTTTTTCCCGGCTGAAAGCGGTATTAAAATGAGTATGGACATTCGGCCCAAAAATCTTCCCAAAATTAAAGTATCCATTCAACAGTTTATCCAGCTTTATTCAGAAGACAGAGCAA
Organism: Geukensia demissa; assembly: GCA_034783895.1. Taxonomy (NCBI): domain Eukaryota; kingdom Metazoa; phylum Mollusca; class Bivalvia; order Mytilida; family Mytilidae; genus Geukensia; species Geukensia demissa. Next base: position 12,397 of record JARWCS010053277.1, on the reverse strand, counting down.
CCATAATACAAAAAAACAATATCTAAAATTAACTGAACAGCAATTAATAAATAATAATAAAATGACAGGTCTTTTAAAATGTCTCATCAATCAATAAGCTGGACTGAAACAGTATGTTAATAAGCAAGAAACAACTTTATACTATGTGAGCAGGTCGAACTAAAAATGCCATGCCGTAAATATTTTGTTGTTTACCGAATGTGGTAAATGTTCTTCACCATTTTCTGTTGTTGTTGTTTTTTTTTTTTTAAGAAACCCAGTAGGTGACATCATAACCGCATTATTATAACCAACCTTTGCCTTAAATTATTTAATCGATTAATGCTAAATATTTTAAATTATTTTAAGCAATAAATCTCTGAGTATTTTCAAATTTTAGGTCAAATATGGACCGTTAATGCCACGTACACATTTGCTAATTAACAGGGCACTTGGTTTTAAAAAAAGCTTATCTTGAACCTTACTAACAGAAAGTAACTCTCTTTTCATGGAAAAACATGATACATATAACACGAAATGACGATTTAGTTAATGTTTAAAGTTACGTGAATGGTTCCGTCTTTACCAGTTAAACATCAATGATTTTCCCTTATTACCATAACCCTGTACAACCAATTACCATCATAGGACGTCGTTTACCAATCTGTAGAGTCATCCTGTCACTCGCCATACCAATAACAGGACTCAGAAAGAATGTTACAGCTAAAATATCATAGTAGATTCATACTTCAGTGTGCAAGAAAATCGTTTCGACACCATAAGCATCAGACCAAACCTTAAACTTCAATGCAGAAATACTGTTGGAATCTAAGTTTGTTTTGTTAATATTAGCTTTTTTCATTCACATGCATTATATTTTTACATTTCGTAACTTTTGACAACATGGTGTGTATTTCCAGGATGATTAAATTAATATCATAATAAATCCTTGTACACTAAACGTTAATAACAGTATGAACGGATGCAGCATTTATCACATTAATGCAATGATGTCAAAAGACAAAATTACAAAATAACACTGTTTGAAAATATAAGAGAATTGATTTACATTCAAATTAACCTTTTTGAAACATATCTAAATTCCACTTAGGTTTAAAATTCATCAATTGTTTTATTGAATAAGTAATGTTTCTGTGGTAGACTTTATAGGTAGGTCGTCAAGGTTGTTTTAAGTGGATGGTTACTTATGTAATCTATCACAATACCCCAAAAGAATACGCCACAGAAGAATGCAATGACTAAAAAAATTTAAGACGATAGTGATTTGTCTAAATGTCGTTTACCAGACGCGTTGTTTTCCACTGTCTCATTTAAGTGGTAGAACACTTGTTCTGTCGAGTTTCATTTTTAAAAATAAACCTTGACATGACCCTAAATGGTGTCCTCATCGTAACTTTTTAAACCTCATAGGATTTTTATTTCGGACTGACCTGCACCAGCGGCGATCATTCCTCCTAACCATCTGCCCTTTGCTGCATCACCAACCAAAGCATGGACCTGAGCAGGTACAACTATAAAATAATCACCCATTTTTAAAGAAAAGTACATGATCAAGTTTAAAAATATCACGACAGAAAAATCGAAAAAAGAGAGAAAATAGTATTTCATATTCATAAGGTTAATGTAAGCAATTTAAATAAACTATAACTATAAAGTGTCTTGACTACTAAGCATATATTATGAACGTATTTTATTGGTTTTGTTATGTTATTTTGCATATTTTTCATTTATTTGCATTATCATATGTTTTGAAAAAGTAGTCGGAAAATAAGTGTTTTTCGACAAGTAGTAAATGAATTGTTTTTACCCAAACTGTTATTATTATATTTCCCATTTTATGAACTCATATGAACGGGCTATTTGCTCGTGCTATGATCAATTGTATCGAACACAAGTACAAAAACATATCTTGTTCTATTTGAAAAATGGTGTAAACTAGACCCTGACCTATGCCACATTCTTGAAAATGAAAACCTGTTCACTTTTCTTATACTCTCAAAAATATTGGAATTAAATTAGCTTTATATTATGATAATCTGTATTGTTAAAGGAATTCGAAGATACCAAAGGGGCAGACAGAACTCGTAAAGTCAGAAGACGGACAAGACCATGGCCAATAAAAAGAAAACGAAAGACAAGCATATAACACACAACACTACACTGAAAACCAAAGCTTGAGTAACACGAACCGTACAAAATCAGGGTGAGTTCAGTTGCTCCGGAAGGGTAAGCAACTCCTGCTCCACTAGTGGCACCCGTCGTGTTACTCAGTAGTCAAAATCGATGTTAGTCACAACATGTATAGGAACGGATTTGTATTGATGACAGTCGAAAGCTATCCATTGTCATCTGTGAAAGGATATTTCGTACCGGTCAACCAAATCATGATGGCGACCGAAAAACTTTCGGAGTGATGACTCTAATGTTTCCCTGAGAAACCCTTGGCTCAGTAGCTTTCTAGTCATCTAACTCGTCTTAGCAAACTGGTTCTTCAAAGGATAGACCACGCATAGCGGAAGACCCCATAAGAAGTAACAATGTCTAGACCACTGGATACGTCAGTTGCACTTGCGCAAATGTAAATGTAGAAAACAACACTAGACGTATACCTTGTCGTCACAATAACAGAATTTCAGGTCAGACATTTCGTCAATGACACAAAGCGTATGTAAAAAGGACGAGTTTTTTAACAGCTCCACAAGGCTGCTTGACTTGAATGGATACGTGCACGTCGACGTTGGAGGGTACGAACCTGGCAGCATATTTTTTATTCAGATGTATCACGATATGCTCTTCGTTTTAGTGATGGACGCATGAGAGTTTCCGTCGGCAAGGAGAGCGTTTTTCGGATGCATGCATGAGGGGAACGGATCGATTTGGAGGCGGGAGTATAATGGTAAGGGGAGGAATATGTTACAAAGGACGCACAGAGCTGAACATTATTGACGGTGACATGAATGCTTTGAGATACAGAGATGATCTACCAATCTAACATAACAAAATGACTCTTGTTTGCTAAATGTGTTTAAGATGAGATGCTGTTGTGGGTGCAAAATACAAAATTACCAATGTAAAGTAAATGAACAAGAGGCGGGTATGCTCGTTATTCAATTTGGCAATAAAAAATTCCGGATAGTGACTTTTATGCATTTATATTTAGTCCATGAAGTATTTGGCAAGTCTTTTATGGAGAAAGTTTAACTATAAACATTTTATATATTTGATATTGTATTTCTGCCAAAAATACTTTTGATAAAAATTTTGTATCGTTTTTTTTGTTGACTAGTATATTTATAAATAGTCCCTTATTTAACCAGAAGTTATCAAAAGTTTTAATATGGAGCGTTGGGTTGAATTCTTAATTCTTATGAACATAGCTACCAATTGTTGATGTTTAAAGAAAAAACATCTATTGCATTTTACATGAAAGGATAGAAATTCAACATATTTCAAAATTTAAAAAAATAATAAAAAAGAAAAAAAGTTTTGATCAGCCGATATGTACTTTAGAGGGATGCGGAGATAGCTGTCGTTCCGGCAGCACTTGCATTTAGTTGTTTTTCCTTTAATTAATTCTTTTCATTAATTCTTTTGATTCAATTGCAGATTTAAGTTAGGTAATCTACCTAGAATAAAAAATTGATTTGTAGTATTTTAGCAAAAAAAACGTGTTTTTAAAGTATATTTACAAGTAAAACGCAGTCTGTAAATAGATATATCAGGTATGTACTACAGACACGCTTTCACATACGATAAATAGAACTTCTTCTTTGCCATATTTGTTTTCAATGTAAGCAAACTCATCATCGTTATTATTCGTAGTGCACAGTCACTTCAGTATTCATCTTCTATAAAGGAGGCTTTCCGGTTAGTAGAAATATTCGGGAGACATTTATTTATACACAGATTCTTAGCCTTATTGTGTTAATTTTGTCAATTATTAAAACTAAACATCAGGGAAGTATTCTTCCACAATTTCGAGATAAAAATCTTTTGAAAAAAGTTTGACAAATGACGTTAAAATTTTGTTCAAATTTTAAACAAAGCTATGATTGAATATTTACTATTCAAAGTCCGAAAATTCGTTAATGGCTATAGTCAACGTTTTTTGCATCCCGTTTTACAATAAAAGGGAGAATAGACACATGTAAATTAAATCCGAAAAATGTATATTGTCATCTAATTTTGCCGGAAGTTTTCAGCAAATTTTTAACAAGGTACTGATTAAAACAACTTCCAGTGTCTTCTCTCACTGCACCCTATCTAGAGAAAGAATACCTACATCTATATCACTAAATCGGTAGAAAATGATTGAAACTATCTGTTTATCTTAGGCGTACAAATGTAGCAGTTGAACTGTATGTTCTTTCTGTTTATCGTAACAATGAATTACTTTAAGAAATATAAAGTATTATCACCCAAGGGGTAATTCGCAAAATGTAATGGCAATTGAATTTATAAACAGTTATGTTATCTATGCAGATGGTATTTCAATGCATGGGATTAATAAGCAGACATCAATTGAGGGAGACCAACTAATGATAACCTGCAATGGTCTGTCTAATCCTATCATACAAAACAACGATGTCGTTTGGTCAAAGCAGAACAACAATACTTTTAGACTCATTGGACAACAACTTACAATAAAAAATGTTGCTAGAAAAGACAGTGGTACCTACATTTGTACAGTGATTTTACAACTTACACCTAGTGTTGGCCAATCAATAAAGGTGACAGGTACGACAAGCGTGGATGTCGATGTACTGTGTAGGTATCTTTAATTTTACTTTATATATGATAAGAAATATTTATTTATTGTTTGCTGCGAAAAGGTTTTCGACAAGAATATGAAATCGATCAAGAACCCATAGAGACCACACTTTATTTTGACAGGTTTCGGATAGAATGATAAAATATTGAAAAAAAGAATAACTAAGAAACGGATTCTGTTTCGTTCACAAGATTTATTTTGACTAAACTAAAGGAAACCGTGTTTAATATTGGCACCTATTACATCCAGAATTTATTGAAACTTTTTAAATAAATCAGTTTTCACATGTTTCAGTAAGCTTCAGATGGTAATCAAAATACAAATTTATCTATCAATGTTGCATATTTGCTACGTTACAAAAAATAATATTCGTCTGGATTGATTATAATATTTCACAAACATGCTTTTTAATTTGTAAAACTTAATTGAAATAAATTGTCTTTGTCAAACCCATTACATGTATCATATATCTGTCCCAAATCAGAAGTCGAGATCATTTGTTGTACTATGTCTTTGTCTTTCACGTTGCTGTTGTTTTTTGATATGTATAACATTCATACAAGATTTTTTTAAATATTACATAAATACGTTTTACTTGTTTGGATCGCTATAGAACTCGCAGCATGTCGTCAAATTCCACACTTGTTGAAGGTCTTGTAACCTTTAGATAAAATTCATATATCTAACGGCGATGGATTATGGTGTCTTTGACATTTATTCTATATTTTCTCTGTTGTATACTTGATATTTTTTATAACAAACAGGGTAAAATTTACGTACATACACATTATTTATTAATATTAGAAAAAATATGAAGCATTTTTCAGGCCTCAACCTGTAATGCCATTTTTGAACGGACAATTGGTTAGTTTAAACATATTTTATTGTTCAAATAAAGAAACGGATAAGACACAAGTTTTACTACTTATTAACGTCTTCTCAAAAATATATAATATACACGTAAATGAACACTTATTTACATAGACTAGATATTTTTTGAAATAAATTTGGACAATTGGTTGCAAAGAAAAATATAATATCAAGAGCAGATTATATTTCATATATCAAAACAAACATTTAGCAAAACATAAGAAAACGAGTAGAAGCTTTGGTGTAGTTATTCATTTAAGACACAATTACTTTCTTCCCTTGATAGAATCGAAACATTGCTGAAGCATTATTGATTATTTGCTAAACTATGTCACGTGCTATACAAAGTGAAAATGCACCGATATCTTGTATATATATTTTGGCACCTTATTTTGATAAATAATAGTATGTTAAAAAACCATGTCTGCTAAATTCAACAAAAATGTTGCCAATCAGACAATCCAGCATTTAAAGAATATGACCTTTCCTGTATTTATTAGAACAAACAGTGAGTTTTCATAGCAAGCAATACATCTTTTAACCTAAATTTAAACCCAAATATCTGTATCTCGGGTTTCCATTTTGCTTCACAAAACATTGCTATTTCCTAAGACTGTATTTTAAGTTGTGACTGTGAAATCGTGGGGGGAGTACAACGTTTGAATAATTGTATAAAATTTAAAAGATTCGAATTTGAGATGTTAAAGAAGGTCCTTGAGTTTTTATAATATCCACATTTGGTTTACATCGCTTGTGTAGTATGCTTAATCAGAGTACTTTGTAGGGCCAACATTGACTGCTGACAATATAGTTGTTAGTAATTTAGATAGAGACTTAGTGGAACGCCTGGAAGAACCAGATGTATATCTTTTTTATACGGACACTTGTGTAGTTTTTTATTCAGATAAAGAAACAAGATCCGACTCGTCTTCTTCGGTACTAATAACAACCGAAGACAGAGGTAACCTGATAATCTCTTCTTTAAAAGGTGTTGAAGGCGTATAGGTTTGGTTAAGATATGTGTCTTTGATTCCAAGCTCTTTTATCAAGTAATCAAGGTATTGATTTTTTACAAACAAATACAATGTTGTTTGAGGTTTTATCGGGTGAAACAACAACACATTTTCCATGAATGGTGGACAAGTCCCTCGAATGGAGACGGTCAGGCGAGTTTTATTTTTGTGGTTTTTCGAAAGACATAATACAACATTACCAGACAATTCCGGAAGGAATGTTCCAATTATTCCGAGACAAGAAGGCCCATGAATGCTGATGGAAATCTCAAACATAGAAGCAACAATTACAAAATGAATTTCTACAATTTGAACATTTAAATGGTTATTTTTTGCAAAGTAGCAATTTTCAAGAGACATTTGTTAAAAATTAATGATTTTCAGATCTCTTTGGGTATGAAATCTATGAGCACATTGGCCTCATTTATTTTGATATGTATATCTTGTTAATGAGCACATATTTTAAAAATCAATTTGGTACAGGCAAATACTATATGTCTGCCCTACACAAAATAGTCTGACATTTTGTGTTTGTCCATATTTTTTCCATAATCTAGTATTCAATTACTTTTGACTACCGTGTTATCCATAATCCTGCAACAGTTATGAAAAGAAATAATTTCAATTGTTTGGGATGTCTTATTGTTCGACTTATTTTTATTCAATTTCTAACTGATTTGAAAAGATTTGGGGGTGAAAGTTTTTGTAGAACTTGTTGCCGTTTACACTATTTGTTCGAGACTACAGCTATTTGACATTGTGCATTATTTGTATCAATTTGCGTAATTAAATGTAAAATGAAAAACATCCTAAAATCTGTAATCTTTCTTTTTCTCAAAGTTCAGTGGCAGATTGGAATGCTAGTTAAATTAAAGAAATTTCTACTAGTGGTTACTCAACATATTGGCAGAAGTGTGTTTGTAGGGTTAAGCATTCTTTCAGTCTGCAAGTATCTTCATATTTGGCCCATCTTCCTGCAATCCAATCAAAACCTTTTTGACAAGTTGACACATGGTTTAGAATAAAATCAGAATTGTTACCCTTTAGCTTTACCATTAAAATGACAGAGAATTAATATAAAAATAGAAAGTACTGAAAAAAAAGAAAAAATACAAAATTTAAAAGGGAAAATAAAATGAGGTGGATGCAATCGTTTTCCTGTACCTAACAAGAATTCGAAAGATACCAAAGCGGAACAAAATATGGCCAATCAAGAAATCTAGCACTCAGCAAATGTAATCTTCAAAGTACTTTTGATTAAAATCAAAGTGGTTTATAACAAAATGAGGTTTTTCCCTTCCTAGATCCAAATATTTGTAGCTGCATTTGCCATCTGTTTTAACAAAACGAAGGTAAACCTTTTTTTTTCTATGAGTTTTGAATAGGGAATAATTGTATACAGATTGAAGAAATGTTTTGATGCTACTGCAAAAGGAGAAAACCCTGCTTTTAGGTATTCTAACAGATCTTTGGACTTAAAAAAAAATCTATATTTGATTCACAATTGGCAATGACTTTTCATTCATGAGATTTGTTTGTCTTAAATGCTAAAGCAATACGGATACTTAAAATGGGAGCCCACATCATTATTTCTATTTTCTGATATTAAGCATGACTTTGTTTTACAGGTGCAAGTTTCGAGCTCTTAAAAAGCATGCAAATATCTTATATTGATCATTTTATATTTAAAAGAACGAATGTGGAATATATGCCAGAATTACATATTCCACATCTTAAATTCGTATGTAACAATTATTCAACTTTAGCTGCGTGTAAAGCGCTTTTCTGGATTTACCTTCATCAGACACGATAGGGGCCAAAAATAGGGGAGATAGTCAGCCTTTATGAATGTCTTGTCCCATTTATGTACCAAATGAAATAAACAGTTCCTCTAGTTATGAACTCGGATAAGCCGAGTATAAAGATAGCAAACCAGGATTTGTTGGAAAGATGCAAATAAAACAGTTTTTCCCAACATTATATTACAGTAAATAAATATGAGTATACAGTCCAAGCAAGGGAAAGCGTTTGAGGCTATCCACACGGCACAAAAGTTGTAATAGTTAAAAGAAAGAATATATTCATGTGCAATTTGAGTGTCTCAAGCCAGGAATTGTATGTTGTCTTTGTGTTTAATGGTATATTTACATTTTAAATAATGTTCAGATAAGATTATTTGTCGTATACACGATTAGTTTGGTTTATTAAAGCTTTTCACAAGGCGTGGTATTTTACCCTTGCTTAAGGCCTTGTGCACAACTTTAAATTGGATTTGGTTTTCTCGTGGTTTGATTGCAGTCTCTCTGATATCTACCCCATTTCATATCTTTTCATTTTCATATAACAAATATTCAAACACTATGTGTAACTGTGTGTGAAGCGTTTTCTGGATTTACCTTCATCAGGCACAATAGGGACCAAAAAATTACATCGGATTCCATGTTCTAAATGATAAAAACAGTTCAAATATAAAGATAACGATAAGAAAAGTTTATGAATATAAATGTTAAAAATATGTAAACTGCATCTTTCCTACATATATTACAGTACTCGAAAATGAATTAGAGCATACAAGTCATATCTTTATTTTAAGAAGCACAATTAAGGTAAAGAACATCAGACTTACGAGTAATTTGTTTGTGTTTTGATATTCTACCAAAATCAATCTGTGTATTTTTGACATGTTATGAAATGTAGTCATATGTACGAATTGTGCATAATTAAAATCTCTATATTATCATAACCAATTTGTAATGAATATCCAATATCATTTCACTATTTTCAAATTGTAATAAAAATCAATAGTTGTTTCTGAACAGTGAAGCCATTCATTGTGGTAATATTTCCAAATTGTAAAAAGATAATAAAAATAAAATTAGTGTTTAGTCTTTGATTAACCCAGTTGGGTTTGTTATCAATAAAGTTTATGTGAGTAACATTAACTGTGCCTGTTATCAATGGTTATTGAAATAACTTGTTTACAAGCAAATGAATAAATAAATATTAAAGGTTTTCATGAATGCTTGTAACTTTTTCGAGTAAAATAAAGGGAATAATGTTTTCTTTCATACTTGCCAGGAATATGAAAAGAGAGATTTCAGTTTGCTTTAAAATTTGCAAGCGAACAGCAATTACATCCGCAAGTGACATAAATCAGCGGTGTTTACGAATCTCTCTTTGTAGATAGTGAATCGGTGATATTGCTTATATTTCCGATTTTCTTATTGAAAGAACAAAAGAAGTGTGTTTTTTTCGTTTCCTTCCATACTTAAAGTATTCAAAATAATGACTTTTCAATAGTCGTATTGGTTCTTTGCAGCTTTTGCTATGGAAATACATCGTCTTTTTCATAATTATTGTTGTTGATGTACTCTGTAGATTTATGAATATTTTCGTGTTTCCCTATTAGTGTGAGTTTGCGATTTCAAATTAAACCTTTTGCCGTGACCAAAGATAAGGGTTCAGTACCAACCAAACTTCTTTTTACCCTGTTTTACGCTGGTCGTACAATGCTCCTTCATGTTCAGAGTAAAGCTATTTAGCACTTTTGATTGAAGTTTGGCGATTTGGCGATCATCACAAGGCACTCATTTTCCCCTTTGTGTACGATTTTTGAGGACTATCTTGGTCATGTATTCTTTAAAGGGCCTTTTTGGAATTTTTTCCTCTAGATCTCTTCTCAATAGACTGTTTATCTCTATTTATTGCAGATCGTCCAACTGTAACAATTTTACCTGACAACAATCCATACGATATACTTGAGAACACAACAGATATAAAATTTACGTGTAATGTTATAGATGCAAACCCAACAGTAACAACCTTCAGATGGTATAGAAATGATGTTCAGATCCAGAGCGCTTACACTGAAAATTTCACACTCTCAAATTTGCAGAAAACAGACTCTGGAATTTACAGATGTGATGGCTCAAACAGTGTCGGAGTTTCAAATGTTTCTGCTGTTCTTCAGTTAAATGTTCTTTGTAAGTTTACAGTCAATGCCTTACACACTTAAAATCTGTCTTAAAAGATCCAGATTTTGCCATTCATCTATCTGAACTGCATGACATGTACAGTGTCGCCCTGTCACTAATTCTAGTCAGAATAATTATGATTTCATAGGCAAATAAAATTACACAGACCGCTTGATACAACAATTTGGCGTTGACAATTCAACGGCAATCCAACATATACTCCGCCGACAGATCGGTTTTACCTTTTTGGAAATTCCATCCAAACAAAATTAATATGATTTTCCTTCCCTCTACTGGATTTGAAATTTTCATAACAAACCTGCGCTGTATTGCGGGATTAACTAAATGATTCAAAGAGACGCGTTTTATGTTATTGACATTTACACTATCAGCAGTTGATAGGAGATGCAGATTTACGATGACATAAGCAACTGCAAAATAATGTATAGAAGTGGAACGAATCCGATGAGGTTTTACAAAAAATTACAGGATTTGTTAAAGTCCATCAAATCAAAGTCCCTCGCAACATACAACAGCGTTAAAATAATTGAGTTTCGCCTCTTTCATCTCTTTCTCCATTCTAAACCATAAAAGAACAAATTTTGTTTTACTATTGCTTGTTAAAAATAACGAACCCTGGTTAAAATTTTTGGTTCTATGAATGAAAAAACCTTACTTTTTCATACATCTCGCTGATTCTGACAAAAAGTAGGATGAAGAATGCTTGTGTTCATGTTTAATTCACCGATTCAGAGAACTGAATAACACGACGAGTGACACTAGTGGCCCAGCTGCTTACTTTTCCTGAGCACCAGATCAACTGTTTTCATTGGGCTCGATGTTTGCTTGGTGCTTTAGTCTACAGAGCATAAAAAGAACTAGACACAAAATATGTGTTTTGAGTACACATGTTTGTCTTCTGAATTTACGATTTGTGTTTGTCCATTTGGCATACTTAATTCTAGTTGAGTTTGACAGAATTTTTAATGCTTATTCAACGGTAATTATGCACACACGGTTATGTGTTTTGCAATCACAATTGCAATTAAAACATTGTGATTTGCCACTTAAACTAGTGACCCCGATGGTTGACCGGGAATAGAAATAGGCCGTTCAGTTTCTCTGCCTGCAGGTAGAACCCCAGCTGATGAGGCGTCCTTTGGTCGGGCGGATTGTATAAATACTCAACCATTCAAGAGAAACCAGGGTTAAGAAATTAGTTGCTCGGTTTCTCCGCCAGGAGGTAGAACCCCTCTTAAAAGGGCGTCCGTTGGTTGGGCGGGATGTATAAATTCTCATCCCGTCTCGGACCCCCGTGCTCCGTGTTGGAAAAAATGCCACATTCTCAGCAAGTTAAAGATCCCTTTGCAACATCTCGTTATGAGTGGTCCCTAGGTGACCAGTTGATTAGGCCAAATTTCCCGCCCCTTTCCAAACAGTCCAAATTTGGCATCTTGTGGCTATTAGAGTCCTCGGTCTAACCCCTGTTTAACCCCTTGATGATTTATTGTTTGAAAACTTGTTCTCATCCTGAATATGAAGCAAATATTTGCCACTGGATTTCTTTGACTTTATAATTAAGATTTGTCATGATAATCACTAAATGAATCAGACTAATATAGATTAAATCATGGTTTGACCAAAGTATCAATATTTTAAGTGAAAAATGAGTGTTTGTCTTCAGTAATTTTTTAGCAATCTGTCGTAAACAGCTTAAATTGGGACAAATCTGGAATCTTCAAAATCCTCTATTTTGCAAATTATCAATC
>JARWCS010053168.1:0-16061 GCA_034783895.1 Geukensia demissa | reverse complement strand
TGTTTCTGATTGGCTGAAACTGCTTGGTGAAATTGATTAATATTTGATGTAGAGCATCCATGGAAAGTCCTTTACAAGTTTCCCCATTTCATCCCAATGGGACAAAAAAAGGCCGCCAGACAAATCTTGTTTCTGATTGGCTGATTCATTAAAAAATCATCTCCTCTGAAACTTCTTTGCCAAATGGCAGGTGAGCGATACAGGCTCAGCCTCCTGAGCCTCTAGTTCTATATACTGATATAAAAACAGTTTGAACATATTCATTAATTATATGTAGCCGGCTATTAAATCTCAGCAGAACATATTGTCTAATTATAGGCCATCAAGTTCCAGATAATTAATTTGCCTTTATATTGCAATATCAGTATACATTTATGTATTTTTTAACAGAATCAAGAACTACCAGACTGGCAGAAGGCTTATCTAAGGGGAACAGCGATGGAAATGTATACAGAGTATCTATCTAGTTCCTTTAATGGCATGACATTCCCAGAGGCTGCAGAGTAAGACTTTATTTGTCTGGCTTCTTGTTGAAATAAGTTTAAGGTGTTTAGCTATTTCTCTCATATTCTTGAACTCCTCTTGTTTTATCCATTTCAAAGCATCACAGGGGTCTAGGTGGCCAAGTGGTCTAGATAGTTGATTTAAACTTAACTGTACAAAACACTGTATCCTATCACCTATACTAGTGGATGACCCTATCTCACCATGTAACAGTCTTCTCTTAAATGAAAATTTGTAAGAATGAAAAATTGTGATTTGGAAAGACAAATTTCTGTTACCAAATGCTGTTTTTGTTTAAATTAATATTCCACCAGTTTCCTTTAATCGCTGCACTGGCAAGAATGGGTACCTGGCGAGATTGGGTCACCAGCCAATACAGGGTGAGTTTGAACCTGACTTTGTACCATACAAAAACAGGTTGTGTTTAACTCGCATTGTATGTGATAAGGTTTTTTTTTGTCAGTTACCTGCCCAAGGTCAGTGGTTCACTCCAGGTACTCCGGCTTCCTCCACCAGTAAAACTGACTGCAGCAGTATGACTTAAATATTGTTGAAAGTGACGTTCAACCCAATCAAACAAACAATCGAATCGAAGCATCACATTTTTTGCCCATTGACTACTAGTTTCATAATTTTCTGAAACATGCCTTTAAAATTTTTGAGTTGTTATGAAATCCTTTTTTTACTTCATGGTAGCAGTCTTCAGGACTGTAATAAGGATGATTCAGAAAGGGTTGGAGTAATTTGGACCATGAGCTTTGGGGTGGGGGCTATTTTGGACCATGAACTTGAGCATAAAATTGACTTTAATAGCCAAACTTTAATCAAAATCATGTCTTTTATAGTAAAATTTCAATTGGGATGTCATTCAACATTATTTCACTTTCTTTGTTTTCAGAGGAGGTTCATATAAATCCCTTGAACCCCTTAATTATGGCTATGGATTTTGTTCACACATGGAAACAGCTATCACATAATGAAATATTGTTGAATTGGTATTAAGCCTTAATAAACATTCAAAAACATTTCACTTCTTTGTTGAATCCACTTACAAAAACTTTGAATAATATATTGTAAAAAAAATGTTTTTATTGATTGACTGATTGTTGGTGGCTTAACGTCCACTGGCAAATATTCAAGACGAGAACAAGTTCAACAATTATCAGTATGGAAAAAGGGGTGGGATGGGACACAACAGGCAACAGTTTTTGACTGCCACTGGAAAAAGAGAGTGATTGTAGGGACGAAAATTTTAGCCTTTTGTTGCGGCATTAACCTGCTCTTTTTCGAAAACTACAAAAGGGGTCTTTTACGTGCAAGGAGCGTGGCACTCTCCAAACATGTCACTCACTATGGTCCATGGCCAGGCTTTCAGTATAGTAACCTGGCAACCCCCCAACAAGATGGCCTCCCCCATCCGCCACCTGGGGTTCGCATTGGGTCAGCTCTGTGGGTTGAGCCCTGGAGACCGCTCCGGTGCATAGAAAAATGTTTTTAATGATTGCAAAAAAGTGGTAGTATTATGGTATGGTACTGTCATTTTCAGTAGTGCAACTTTCATGTTTCAACATGCTGCAGTTGTATCATGCTGTGTTTGTGAAGCACCTCAGTTGATAGTAATGTATTAATGCTATGGAAATGATTTATTAAAGGTTTTCACAGATAATTACATTCTCTTCAGAGACTCAGAAAGAAGTGATAATTAGGTCATTAAAGGGAACTGAAAAGATCCAGATTGAATTTTTTTTTATTTCTGTCAGAGCTAAAACTAGTTACTTTAATGATTAAAAAATACCAAGATTCCACACTTAGTTTTTAGGTGTACTGTAGAAATATTGTAAATGTATATATTTTCTATTTTAGATTATGTTTTTCCAAATTAGAGCTTCTTTTATTAGCAATAGAAGTACGACAGGAAGACGGAAGAGAAAGCACTCTAGCTATTAACCCAGGTTCAAAGATTAAGATTGAAAATGCAACACAAGGCTTCTTTATAGCAGAATCTGCAGAGGAGGTTAAAAGGTGAAATTCATGTTTTTGAGTGGGGAAGAAACAGGGTATCATACAATATTCAAATATGAACTGCACCAGTGAAAGGCAAATAACAGGAGTCGTTAAGCCACATTTTTAACCTAGAATTTGGCAAAAAAAGAAAAGTTGCTGATACAATTATCATCAGTTGTTTAGATAAATGTGTAGTGTTAAAAAATAGGATATTCACTGAGCCTGAAGGGTGAGGTAAGTATCCTATTTTTCAGAAGTCATATTCTGGTTGAAATAGTCAAATGTGCCCTGTTGTTTTGTCTAAATAATATGAATTATTAAAAAATGGTTATTAAACACCATTTTCACAACAACTTGTTGTGTTACAAAATCTAAAATTTTGTCCAAATATAGCGCAAACCATACCTATTCCTTTTTATAATATTTGCAAAGACAAAGATAAATGAAAGCATATTTCAGTTTTTCACCAAAGTAAAATGATTAATATTATTACTTGACTTGAGTTCCACTATAGAAATTGACAAAAGCATGTTTACCCATTAATAATTGCGATAAAACCGATTTAATCATAGAATTATAAAATTAATTATAATTATGTATAATTATCTCTTTAGGGCTTTCTATTATTGTCAAGCGTGTCATGGTGCCCTGAAAGAAGCTAGAGCTATTAAAAAGTGTCGCTGTAGACCCTGTAAGTATCACTAGAAATTCCCATAATTCAATAGGTTGACTGTATGGGAATTATAGCTGCGGAAGACGTTTTTACTTTGTTTGGAATTAGCATTGTTTGAAAAATGAATGTTTCAGTTGCTCAGCTTCTTTGTGTAGAATTGTTTTAATGTGAAAAATTTGGGTTCATGTTTGTAGATTTGAAAAGATTGAATTTTAGAAAATAACTTTGAAAATGTGCATATAGAGCTTTAAATGTGTGTGTTAGAAATTAAGGAAGAACTGTTTTATATGTACATTTTGTTGATAAATTTGTTAGAGGCACTATGGTCAATTTCCTATTAACAAAGTGAATGGCATTTACAATTAAAATTCCTATCGTTAAAACATTTTTTTTTATTTATATTTACACCAAATATCTAGTTCATGGGCACATACAGTTTTATTAGCCACTTATTTGTAATAGTTGATAAATTATATTGTGCTTCAAAGATAATGTCAACTCAGAATATGGTGCATAAAGTATATCGGGAGAATGAAGATTTATTTCTTGAAAAAATACATGCATAATGTTTAGAATAACTTAAGTTCAATGGTCAAAATATCAGAATCATAGAGTGACGAAAAGGTCAAGCTATGATGAAGTTGATTATTCTTCAGACCTTCAAGACACCCTTTGTTCTCTTTATTAGACACTGTTACTTTTAGCATCACAAGCTTTAGACTCCAGTTCTTAATTAGTGAATATATCAGCTGGATCAAAATTTTAACTGCTCCTGACCAGATGGAGAAAATATTATAAACCCCACATTGGATGAATACTTCGGTATAATTTCCAACTAAATATATAAAGTTTTCTATTCATTTCTATTCAATCTTTAGAGAAACAGGTTCTTCGAAATATAAGATTTATATGCATTTATAAGTAGGTTTAATTTCTCAAGTGTCATATTTTAAAATTTAATTGGGCTTCAAAAATGTAACAATTTAAATAAATCCCATTTAGTGATTTTTAAAGTGAGCAATTTATTAATCCACAGGATGCAATCAGAGATTTGTTAAATTTCAAACATGAAAAGGTGAACTTTACATTAATTCTATGCTCATTCTTCCACAATTAACTGAAAAATCTTCTCCTCTGAAACTGCTGGGCCAATAAGCACCATTGTCGGAATGGTCCTTAGATGGTCTTCTACCAAAATTTTATCTTGCATTCCAACTGATCAATCAAGATGGCCACCAAAACCAATCTTAATTTAACACTGTGCCCTATGGCAAATCTTGTCTGAAACTACTGAGCCAATTGAAACCATGCAGTCTTTCATGGAATGGTCCTTTGGTTGCCATCTTTCAAAATTATAGCTTACATCCCCACTTTCAAAACAAGATGGAGCCATGACTAAAACTTAAAAACTGTCAATAAATTCTTTAAAAATCTCTTCTTCTAAAGATGCTAGGGCATTGGAACCAAAATTTTGAGAAATTATCATCATTCATCCCTTGAAAATTGTATCTTTTGAATGACTACCAACCAACCAAGGTGGCTAACCCATACAAACTTATTTTAACATTGGACCCTATGGTCAATTCATTTTAAAATCTTCGTCTGAATTGTTGTGCCAATTGGAACCAAACTTTGGTGGAATGGTCTTAGATGATCCCCTACCAAAGTTGTATGTGGGATCAAACCTATCAACCAAGATGGCCACCATGGGCGAACTCAATTAAACGGTACCATATTGGAAATTCCCTTCAAAATCTGTTTGTCTTAAACTGCTCAGCTTATTGAAACCAAACTTTGTTTGAATTTTCTAACCCTATACCAAAATTATATCTAGCTTGCCAACCTGCACAGGAAGATGGCTTCCATTACTAAAAATATAAAAAAATCCAACAAAAGTTTATCAAAAAATCTTCTCCTCTGAAATTGCAGAGCCAGTTTGAAATAAACTGTAGCATTATTGTCCTTTAGTAGTCCCCTCTCAGAATGGCATCTGGTATGCCCATGGACTAATCAAGATGGCTGCCTCAGCAAAACTTATTTTAACATTGGACAATATAGGAAATTCACATTAAAATCTTCTTGTCTCAAATTTCTGAGCCAATTGAAAGCAAATGGTTCTACCAACATTTTATCTGGCATTCCCATTGAATAGCTAAGATGGTCACAGCAGCTGAACTAAATATGATACAGGAGAAACCAATGGAAATACAGTTGAAAATGTTTTTTGTTTGCAACTGTCCAGCTAGTGTTGAACTTTTGTGGAGTGGTTGTTGGATGGTCCTACACCAATCTTTTGTTCAGCATACCATTCTCCCAAACAATAATGCTTACTAGGACCAACATAGACTTGCCGTCAGGTGAGAGGCACAGGCTCCTGAGAGCCCCTAGTTTTTCAGTTACTACAATCTCAACCAACACCGACACCCACAATATAGCTGAAATACAATTGGACTGGTGTAAGGCACAACCAAATGTGATACATATGCATTTATTCTGAATTTACAGCAGGATAATATTTTTTAGGTATAACACAACTTGTTGAGCAGCTTTCTGGGCCTAGATGTTCTATTTCATTTGGTAATAAGTTTGTCTAGTGGCATGATTAAATGGCCAGGCAAAATAATATGTATGTTTCATTTTTCTTGCTGAAGATTCAATTTATAACCATTTTTGAATTGAAAAGTGGAAAATCATACAGTTATATTGTTAGTATTGGATTAATGTTCTTTCACAGAAAAATGTTGAGGTTGCATGAAAATTAACAAAAACAGCTAGAAACTTGAACAGACATAATTAAGCTGGCCATACCACACATAAATTGAGAGTACTGAAAGTTTGCCATAGAATGATCAGCATTTTCAAGTGTAGTCACAAGTTCAATATCTGAATAATTTTATTCAAAATTGTTTTTGTGAGTTCACTGATTGTTTTATTCCCAAATACAGGAGATAGCAATAGTCTTTATATCAATGAAAAGAATCACTGAAAAAGAGGTAGATACCCATGATGTTCAAGCCTTAAGAGTTAGACCTACCCAACTGTTTACAAAATAGTTTGCAAAAAATAAAGATATTTCTAGAGCAATGTAAACTAAGACATAATTCTACTGTATTTGGGAAGTTGCAAGTTGTGTCTTTACCATGCTTTCCATTTCCCTTCCTTATCAGATCCATTTCAAGTGGAGGAGGTAATTATGACTTTTTTATGACTATGTTTTATTTTTGACCAGTGGCTTTGTTCAAGAAAGGAGCAACAGCAGTCATAGGTTTGTCAATTTATTATTATTGTTATTTATATATTTTCTTAATATTTTATCTCATAGAAATTGTTGTTGTCCAATTTGTGGAATTTGGTGTTTTCTCTATTTTCAGGCAGAAAGTTTATTTTAATGTCTCACCTGTGATAAAATTTGAGGAGGGCTAGACATACTGGCATCTAACCAGATTTTACCAAGGACCATTTCTCCCCACCATGATTTTTACAGGGATTATAAAAAGAGACAACCCTTAACTTTATGTCTGAATCTGGTGATCAGAATTCCATCTGTTTATATTCAGTTTTCTTTTTATAATTATATAACTTGGTGACTTTACAAAACATATGGTGCCAAAATTGGTCCTTGAGAAGATCTGGTTGATTTTATGTTTTACTGCAGTATACTTGTTTTTCATTGTAAATTAATTGGCCCATTACTGTTACCGGTATAGGTCAACACATTTTATTTTTGGAGCCTTTTACAGCTTGCCTTACTGTGTGGAACTTTGTCCATTTTTGAAGGCATTAAGGTAACCTATAGATGTTTGTAATTTATACTTATAGATGGCTGTCTCATAGACCAGACATACCACATCTCATTGTCTGCCATTTGCTGTTTGATCTTGACCCCATTTTCACCATCCATTAATCAGTCAAATATTTGTTTTAAAGTTTGTTTGTCAATAAGATAATTCAATAATTTTCAGTGTGATGATTTATTTTTAGTCATACATTCCAGTCTGTCTTGCATTTGACCTTGACTTAAATTTCATTGTCCAGCAACAATATTTGATTTGCTAATTTATTTTAAGGTATGCTTGTCTGTCATATGACCTGTGACCTTGACTCCATTTTCATGGTCCAGGAAATCTGGTCAAGTTTTATTTTTTAGTTTTATTTCTCAGAAAATATCATTTTTGTTTGTTGTCAGTGAGTATCCAGGTGAGACATTTCTGTGTCTATACTTGTTCATTGTAATAATTTCCTTGTATTATTTTGAATATAATTATACTGAAAAAAATAGCACAGAGTTAAAAAATGGTTGCTTTTAATTGAATTTCAGCCAAAACAAAGTATAAACTCTCAAGATATTTCTTGTGTCTGATTCAAATAAGTTAAAATTTTCCTATTTAAAAGTTGAACTATGATACACTAGGATTTACTCTGATGAACAAACTGTTATACTATAAGATGATGATATAAACTAAACTGTTGTTTGGTGGATGGAATTTGTTGTGTTGTTTGATATTCCTGCTTTCCTTTTACTTTATCGGCTAAGGTTTAAGGAATCTTCCTAGTCTGTTATATAGCAAAAGAGCTATCAATAAAAACTAACATGTGTGTCTGTATCTCCTAACATTATGTCACCTATTGTCTTATCATTTGTGTTTTATTTTATTTATTTAATCTTACCATATTGTAATAACAAGAAACAAAAAAGGTACTTTTCAAGTGAACGATGAAAATTTTTTTGTTAATATTTTTTTTCCTTATTTTTTCAGCAGTCAGTCATGTTCTTAATATCCAACAAAATGATATATCAGCAAATTAAAATGTTTGATTATATTGTTATTATAAGTTATAACTATGATAAATAAGTGTTTTTATTATTATAAAGTTTTCTTTTAGACAGACTTGTAGATTGAATTCAGATACGACATAAAACGCTGTAAATTATGTTGTTTTGACCCATTATTTGATTTTTGGTACAAGTACATTTCATTCTACATTTCATATTTAATGTGTTTATTTAAGACATTAGGACTTACTTCGTGGAATTGTTTGATTGATTTAAGAAGCAGATAGAAAGTTCAAAATCTAGAGGTGTCCAAAACACCTGTAACAGCTGTGGATTTACACTCCTTCAAAAATCAAGGGATCTACACAACACCTTTAACAGCTGTGGATTTTTACTCTTTGTGAAATCAAGAGGTCTCCACAACACTTTTAACAGCTGTGGATTTGCACTCGTTGTTATGAGCTCAATATTGCTAGAAAAAATGAATTTGTAACTGTCATGAGCCCGGTATTGTCAAGAATAAATGACTGTCATGAGCTCTTAACCACCCTGAATAAATGACAGTAATGAGCTCTTAACTGCCCTTAATAATTACTGTATGAGATTTTTATTGCCTATATAAATGACTGTTATGAACTTTCTTTTACCCTGAATAATACTGTGATGAATTCTTTATCACCCTGAATAAATGACTGTGATGTGCTCTTTATCACCTGAAAAAATGACTGTGATGTGCTCTTTATCACCAATATAAATGACTGTGATGTGCTCTTTACCACCAGAGTAAATGACTGTGATTTGCTCTTTATCACCTGAATAACTGACTATGATGTGCTTTTTATCACCCCGAATAAATGACTGTGATTTGCTCTCTATCACCAATATAAATGACTGTGATGTGCTCTTTATCAACAGAAGAAATGACTGGATGTGCTCTTTATCACCCCAAATACATGACTTGGATGTGCTCTCTATCACATTGAATAAATGACTGTGGGGTGCCCTTTATCACCGGAATAAATGACTGTGATTTGCTCTGTATAAACAATATAAATGACTGTGATGTGCTCTATTTCACCAGAATAAAAGACTGGGATGTGCTCTTTATCACCAGAATTTGATGTACTCTTTATCATCCCAAATAAATGACTGTGATGTGCTCTTTATCACCATGAATAAATGATGGTGATTGCTCTCAATCAACCCAAATAAATGACTTAGATGTGCTCAATATCACCCTGAATAAGTGACTTTGATGTGCTCTCTATCACCCTGAATAAATGACTGTGATGTGCTCTTTATCACCCTGAATAAATGACTTTGATGTGCCTTGGTGAATCACCTGTGTTAAATGACACACCAAACACCTAATTTTTTTTTATAAAATATTAAAATAAAATGATTTTAAAAGAGGCCCAAGGACTTGTACAAGGTATGTCTACTGACTTCTGCATCATTTGCTAGGGTTAAACTAGTTTTCACAAGATAAAAAACTTTCTTTTTAATATGTGTGAAGAATTGGACATATTTCATTTAGGCAGATTTTAAAAATTTGTGTTACATTTAGTTCATCTGGGCATTTTTTTTAAATTCCAGTTGGGCAGAATTATTTTACAGGGAAAGACAGCCTTCAAATCACTTAAGTAATTAAATAGGGAGTGATATACAATTTCTACACTTTGTAAAAAACTTAGTTATATTAATTTCATTTTATACACATGGTACCAGTTTTTATAAGTTACAAACAAAATTGAACATTAAGGTATTATTTTTTCAATGGTATAGTTTTTCTAGATCAAAACATGTTTTTAACCATTTTATCTTGAATTACCTTTTAAAACTGAAAATATAAAAATGGTTTTAAATTTATTCATATGTTTGTCCAAATAAGGAAAAAAGTCCACCCAAATGAAAAATTGTATTGCATGACCCAATTCAAAGATTTATTTTGTCTAAATGAAAAAGTAATCCACCCAAATGAAAAATGCTGCAAAAAGCACGCTTATATAGAATAGTACATGAACAATGGTAAAATTTTTAAAGATTAATCAATGTTCACAGAGGTCTTTCCTTGCTGCATTATTGCCATGTGATTTAGTATTTGGTACACACTCCTTACTGTGTATTGATGTGTAATTTTTGGTACAGGACATAAATCATGTTACAAACAAAAAGTAAAATATATGGAATAAATGCAAGACAGAGATACATGTTGATATGTAATTTGATATTTTTGGTACAGGACTTACTTCATTCTATGTATCGATATGAAGTTTTTGGTACAGGAACATACACTATATGTAATTTGATATTTTGGTACAGGGACACACTCCATGCTACGAACTGGTGAGATCACAATACCATGAATTTATTCTCACTAATATGTTCAGAATGGCAAACCTTTACACTTTGTAATGCCCTGTTACCCACAAGTGTTGTATTTAAGTTTCCTTTTACAATAACTTTTGTTTATACATACTAGCATCTACTTAATACAGGGAAACAGTTCAGGACTGGTGAGACAAATTGTGGCATGAAGGAATATAAACTAACTGAAATAGGCTTTTTGTAAATTGGCATGATATGTTAGTGAAAATAATACTGGTCAGTTAATAAAAAAATACTGGTCAGTTAATAAAAAAATAATACTGGTCAGTTAATAAAAAAATAATACTGGTCAGTTAATGAAAAAAAATATTGGTCAGTTAATGAAAAAAAAATATTGGTCAGTTAATGAAAAAAAATTGTCAGTTACTGTAATAAATAAAAAATAATACTAGCCAGTTAATAAAAAAATAATACTGGTCAGTTAATAAAAAATACTGGTCAGTTAATAAATAAATAATAATACTGGCCAGTTAATAAAAAATAATACTGGCCAGTTAATAAAAAATAATACTGGTCAGTTAATAAAAAAATACTAATCACTTAATAAAAAAATTAATATTAAGAAAAAAAGAAAAATAATACTGGTCAGTTAATAAAAAAAGAAAAATAATACTGGTCAGTTAATAAAAAAAGAAAAATAATGCTGGTCAGTTAATACAAAAAAATAATACTGGTCATTTAATAAAATAAAAACAATACTGGTCAGATAATGAAAAAATAATACTGGTCAGTTAATCATTTAATAAAAAAATACTGGTCAGTTAATATAAAAAAATGATACTGGTCATTTAATTTAAAAAAATAATACTGGTCAGATAATGAAAAAAAAATAATACAGGTCAGTTAATAAAAAATATACTGGTCAGTTAATGAGAAAAGAACAGTAATAATGGTCAGTAAATAAAAAAAGAAAAATACTGCTGGTCAGTTAATGAATATAATTGAAATTAATAGGCTAACATGTAATTAAATTATTTTTCATTAATTAATTGCTATAATCAAGAGTACTTTAGACCTTTTTATTTCGATTGACCATTATTACTGCTTCAGTACCATTCTGGATTTAGGAACCATGTTGTTTTTTTACATATTCAGTGTCATATAATGAATCCTTATATTGACATCAATAGACTTTTAAAGTAGAGACCTAAAGTCAAATCTGGTAACTTTTTTTTAACCTTTTGTGATATTGCCCTTCCATGAACATTACGGGGAACCAGAGTACATTTAATGGTATTCTTTTTCAGTGTAAATTATAGCTCAATAAGGGGAGATAATTAAGTATCTTTTGCATGTGAAACATAACCGGGGAGGAATATCACATACTATATTATTGTTTGATCAGTATATCCATATTGATGTTCTTGAATGTTGAGAATTCAGTTTATGATTTAGATTTTATTATGTTATAGCTATGAAACGCTTCACAAGCAAACAATACAGATTTGGTGCTACTTGTGAGTCTAGAGAACTTCTTATAATCAGAAAACTAACCATTATGTAATGGAGCTTTTACTAATCTGTGTTTTTGGAGGGTAGCGCTAGTACATATTATATACATTGATTTTGACATCTTACATTTGATACTCATAACAGTAGTTTATTTAGATGTTTCCAGTTGACCTGCTTATTTTTATTTAGTGAATAATATACAGACACGTGATTTCCTAGTTTACTTAAGATCTGAAATTTATTTTTCTAAGTTTATGTTTGTGAATAACATTTCAGAGATAAATTTGTGTTTCATTTTGTATATAAAAAAGTGATTAACCTGAAATTGTGGATTGTTTCTTTCATAAATTTCTTTAGTTTTAATTATAGTTTTACTTTATTTACCTTGTTGAAACACAAACAGAGTGCTCAAGAAAAAAATTAAGGCATTTAAGATAAGTCAATCACTCAAAAAAAAAAAAAAATCATCTTCAGTTGATCTCTTGAAATAAATAAAAGGCAGATGAGTTGATAATGTAGGGATAGTATATATTGACTTATTGGAAACTTACAAGAAATTCCAGAAATAGTTTTCAGATTAAAAGTGATGACAAGCTATACAGTTGTTTTTTCATTTTTGATTCTTCAAGACATCAACATTTGAAGTCTGTAGATTTAAAACACAATATACACTTACTTATTTTCAGACTAAATATGTCAAATCTTATTTTCTAAAGTGATGCAAACAATGGATATTAGAATTGTATCTTATCAGTATGACCCGTTAGATTTTACACCTTGGTGAAGGAACAATTTTACTTTTTTAGATATTTTTGAATTTAAAATTCTAATACTGAAATTAGAAAAAATTTTGTAATCATATTTTAATTAACTTGGAAAATGTTCATAGATACTTTTAAGGGTTTGTTTAAGTACATGCAATAGCTTTTAGTCCATTTGAAATAAATGCCTGTTAAATTATTGATTAATTAAAAGATCAAGCTCTATCATTGAACTTTAACCTTTCTAACTTGATGGAAGTATAGGGTAAAATGTGAGTTTTTGTTTGATTTAGGACATTGAATGATTTAAAGTTTTTGTTTTATTTATAGCTGCCAATCCAATGATACACAAAGAAAGACGAAGATCATCAACTAAGGCCAATGCCAACATGCATGCTGTGTAAGTTTTATTGTACAAGAATATGAAAAAATTACCCCTTTTCTACGGCTATTGGTATTACCCATGTGATTTATTTAGATACAATAAAATATTTGGAAATCAATCAGGATTTGTTGCAGTTTTAATTAAATAGGTAATTTCAGAAGAAAGTGAGTTAAGTCGTTCTGTTACATGGAAAAGAGAGAGGAAAGAGAAGTGGTTCTGCTTCAGAAAACTAACATTAATAAAATGTATCTGATAAAAAAAGTGATACTGCTTAACTTCTTCATGTTTAGTTTAGGAGACACAAATTACTTGAGCTGTACTTATGTTAGTGCTGTATTTCTTTAACCTACCATAGAAGTCAAAGTTCTGCTTGATTGTATACCAGTAAAAGAATATTAAACCTGTTATCTGCTGATCAGACAAGTCTTAGACACACCCTTTACAGCAATCAGCAGGAAGCTATGTGCTCTGCAATTAGTTATCCCAATACACAACGATCAGATTGCTGTGGAAAAGCATACAAAGCAGCAGGATAAATGCATTCATTTTGCTGCTCAGTATACTTTTCCGAAGCAATCTGATCATTGTGTATTGGGATAACAATAGGATCAGCTAACAATAGAGTAGATAGCTTCGCTTCCTGCTGATCGCTATAAAGGGTGCGTAAGAAACAAGTGTATATTTTGCACAGTCTGACATACATCTATCTCTAATATTTCAGTTCAGATGAATTTGATGAAACAGAGGATAAGATTTCCAATGTCTTCTCATTCCCTTTTACAAAAGGGAAGGGTAGTAATGCTTCTATTAAAGGCCCCAGATTAGCAATGTAAACATCAAGTAAATAGCATGAAGTTGTGTTCAATTTTGTCAGTGAAAGCTGGAATGCTATTAAATACAGTTGTGAATGCTCTTAGATGCTTTTATCCAATGTTTGTTAGGTTTATGACTGAGAAATAACATTAATACTTGCATTAAACTAAAGGGAATAGAAAGGGATTATTCACTATTGGTAATTAAAAGATATCTTATTTTTTTAAATTTAAAACAAAAATCAATGGATGCTTAACATGAAATTTTCTGCTGCAGTTATTTTCTGTAATTTTTCTTTGAAAGAAGTAAAATTGTATCTTTCATAGTCTGCAGGTATATAATATAGATAACAGAAAATATCAAAATGTCCTAGGTTAGTTACTGACTGTAAGCTAGAATTTTGACCTGCAGTTGTCCTGACTCAGGGCCATATAAACTTTTTTTTAAAATGACCCATATTGGATAATGCAGATGATAGCAGAATAAGCAACATCTATCTCCTGATATATTACTGGATTTCTTGGAAATACTGTAGTGAAATATTATTTTAGATTTTGCATCGTGTTAAACCTAATTGACCAGTAAAAATTGTGATTTGCATTAGTGCTGGAATTTTAAGTTCATGTTTAGAATTAGAGAGGGTGTCCATGTGTGCTAACCTATTCAGAAGATTGTTAAAAGTTCAATTTGAAGAATACTCCTAATGGAATTGAAGGATTTTTTAATCTTGTTAACAAATAGGCCTTAGTTAATATATGGTCATTATGGTCTTGATTTTATGCCTCACTGACTTTAGTTAAATTTTAACTCTAGATAGATTTTCTGATTCTTGTGTACCAGAATACAGTTAGACTTTGTTGAGGAGGAAAGCATGCAATAAGATATAGCTGACCGTGACTTGAGTTTTACACTGCTTTGGATGGTTTAAGTTTAGTGTGTGTATAAGACATGGTATCATGTTGTCTTGGATGCAGATTTGTCTGAGTTTAACTGTTTTTAACATAAAAAAGGATTCTTGTAAATAAAATGCTTCATGGACTTGATTTTTATGAGCCAGTACAAAGGAGGCATTATAATTATGCAGTCAGTTGTTGCCACATTCTCTTTTTAAACTGATTTTATTAAAAGGAAAAATATGGAATATATGCCATCAAGACTTGGTCCACATCTTTCATAAGTTTATGATAAATATTCAGTAACAAATTTTACTGGGTGTAAAGCACTTTTCTGGATTTACCTTCATCAGACACTCTTTAGTTATTTTCAAAAGTGAATGACATTTTATCACAACCAAAAACATTTCTTACAAGTAAAACTTTAATTAGAAATAAGCATGGTATTTTCAAACTCAGTTAATATTAGAGGCAGTGTTACAGTTTTGCAACCTAGTGCATGATCTATAGTTAAAGGGGAGGGCATTTGGGTTACCTATGCATGATATATATACACTAACATTTTAAAAACTTGTTGTATATATTTTGGTAAAATGTTAATTACTCAAGTTTATTAGCTTCTTTGTATTAAAGATTATCATGCTCAATTAGAATACCATTTTCTGTTGTGTTTATTTATAAAGTGTGTGTTTTGACATTTAATTTTGGTCAAAGTTATGTGGGAGGGGACTTTTCTTTTTGATGTGTAATATATTTCAAACATGTGTGCTTATATACTGTAAATTCAGACATTTTGTGATTTTATTTTGATCAGAAATGCAGGAATGGAATGGCAATAATTAGAACATACATTTAAAAGCTTGATAACAATGTACAATGTTATGATTGCCCTTGTTAAAGTGGTTTTGGTATTTGGGTTTAAATATAGATTTTTTGCTTGAGTAGATTCTTAACACAACATCAGCAATATTTTAGCTATGTCATGACAGTAAGTTTAATTCCTGGAAGAAGCTCATTATACGGTTGAAGAGAACCACTGACTTTGGACAAGAAATTGATTTTTACCTTATCTTGTTTTGTGATTCAAGTGCAGCCTTCTTCGTATAGGTCACAAAGTAGGTTGGAAATTCTCATTGATTATAAGCTACAGTGATCTGTACAGGTAACTTTAAATCAACTACTAAGACCATTTGGCCACCTAGGGCCCTTTTTAAGACTGAGAATAAAATTTGCAAGACTACTCAGAGCATTGTTTTTCTTATACTTACATTAAAAAAAATAACATGAAATTACTAATTTTTAAAGTAAAATTTATATTTATAAAATAAATACTTACGATCATAAATTCTGAGTGACCCCTATTGCGTCATAAACAACGGGAAAAGCAACTAAAAATAGACTGAGGATATACCTA
>JARWCS010053058.1:0-16062 GCA_034783895.1 Geukensia demissa | reverse complement strand
GCTATAGGCATATTTCGTTTCTGTTTGTCTCAATTCCAGGTGAGCGATACAGGCTCAGCCTTCTGAGCCTCTAGTTTTATTCTTGTTTTAAAAACAAACTATTCCAGTAGGGAACACTTTTAATAATTGTCCATAAGTTGACCAAAATACGGAAACGTTTCGGCCAGAGGCCTTCATCAGTCCACAAAAACCAAATTCAAATCTACAAGGCTGTTCCTTCATCAATCAGTGTATCAGTGTATTTTGTTTTGAGTTCATGACGTCATGATGACATTGGAAAAATAATTATTTTCATTGCATGATCAATTTATCTTTACAATTAAAGCTCTAGCTGAAAAATATTTGTGTAATTTTCTTCAGTAGATAAGAAATGAATTTTATTTTTTGCTATATCCACAAATAAAAACGTTTTATTTTGAATGTCAGAGATAGCAAATTGTCATAAACATTAATAAGGTATAAGCCTATTTGTTAAAAAGACATGTTCTCATATTATATAAATTTTAAAGATCTTGCCAAGAGTTTGCAACAAACTGACTTCTGCTGTATGGGTGCTAATATAATTTAGTTGTACTGTATTTTCAATACCATATTCCTTGTTTTAAGCGCCCAGGTCTCTTAAAAAATAAAACCACCAGGTGCTATTAGAAACGGCAAAATCCAAATTCTCTCAAGTTCAGTTCGAAGTATTTTTTGTTCTGTGGTTTAGATTGCTCAAAATGAATAATTCTAGTTTCCCTCCCCTACATTAAATGTCTCTGAGTCTCTAGATATCAATTTGCTGTTTTCTCAAAGATTTTTCTATACTTAATCTTGCAATACCTGGAGTTTTCGGGTGCGCTTAAAGATTTCAATCAATATTAAGGATAGGGGCGCCTGATTTGAGGAATATGGTATTAAGATAAAAACAGCTAAGTTAATGCAAGAATTATTGTATCTTGGTTAACAAAAGTTAGGCCAGATCAAGTTAGAATTTAGATTCTCTTCAACCCAAATAGTTGGTTCAAGCAATCTGATTTTGTTTGTTTGTTTTTTTTTTCAAACTTGTTAATTACAATCAAACCACCGTTTTATCGAGTATTTAGCCTATCGTACCTAATAAAGAACTCAAGAATTTACTGGGAAATCATAACTTGCATTAAAGTTAATTTCCTGTAGAAAAATCATAAATAAAAAGTTTGGAGCATACCCTGTAGAAATGTGACAGGCAGAAAAAAGAAACTAAGCATTAACTTAAGCCTCATAGTTGACAATATATTCAACAGATGATGGTGACCCAATGGTATTATTTGAATACCCAAGGATATGTATAGTACACAAGAATGACCACAGCCATGCTGTTTTCTACCCGCCTTTAGAGGAAAATAGATATGTTGACTGGTTTGAACCTTACAGATTACAGCAATTTCTGTTGGATTACTTTGACAATCCATCTGAACATCTAATATCAACAGAACATTTTTAATGGATACAAAACTCGGAGCATGACATTAAAATCTCTGGCTCAGAGAACTGAATCTTTCTTATACATTTGATTTTTATATGACCGTAAAATATATTTTGGTCGAATTATGGTATGGCACTGTCCTCATCATTAACGTCGTCATTGGTATTGGCTTCTACAAATACCAGTAGGTTTGTTCCAAAAGTTTTGTTCTTGTAAACTTGTTTTTTTATATTTTGGGACATTAATTTTTGGTACTAGATAAAGGTTGGTTCGGTATAATTTCCCCACCCTAATTTTCATTGAATTTTTTTTGCATTCTCCATTACAAAGCCAACTTAATGAGCAACATGCCCCATGATCCATCTCTTAGGATTATTGAAAAAAGGCAACACCCTAATTTTAAAAACATTTTTTATTTCTAATCCAATTTTGATGGGAGAATTTCAAATGATTCCTTGTGAAAAATGCAACAACAGTTACTCCAAGCATTTTTGTAGCCTTTACAGATTTTTAAATGAAAGAGGTCAAATGATTAAAAAAAGGCAATTTTGCAGAAGGGGAGAAATTTTTATTTTTCATCCTAGTTTGATGAGGTTTTTTTCATAGATTTGTCTCAAAGATAGCAGTTGGAAGCATGTCAATTGATTCTCCTAAATGGTTTCAAAATGTGTGAAAAAGTCAATTTTGTATAATATACCAGTAGAAATTTTTATATTTTTCATCTGATTTTGATGGGGGAGTTTCCAAATCATTCTTTTTGAAAAACACAGCAAAGTTTCAGGGATAATTGGATAATATTGGATTATATAGTGGAAGAGTATTTTACTTATCTAAGGTAGAAAAGTTACTAACAATGTATCTATTAATTTTACTGACCTGTTGTTAAATTAGCATATTATGAATTGCATTGTTTATTGTCTTGCTAGTGTTCAGCAATGATACGTCGGTGAGCCATTACCACAATGGAATTTGTCTCATCTGACAACCGATCTTTTAAAATATCACATGAGTTAATTCTCTGTTTATTGTTAATTATTTGTTTGTTGCATTTTTTTCTTTCTTAATGCACCATTCCAATGTTTTTATGAATAGTTGTTGACAGTAAATTGCGTTTCAGACTGATTCCTATTTGAATATAAAGAATGTGTGTTTGATTTATACATCTACACTTTCTGTTTTTAAAAATAATTTATAATGGTTAAGTCTTAAGTGGATTTAGATATAATATAGGATTATGTTACAAATATTTGTGAATATTTTACTGAGTAGAATATTATATTGCATGAGCTTGCACTTTTTATGAATTTTCAAATTCAAATTGCTGAAAGAAATCTTCATATCATTGTTGTTATTTTTTTATGATGAATATATTTACAAAGAGAGCAGGTCTCTCAAATTTTATTGTAGTTATCTCTCTTTGTATTGTATACAATCCGTCCATCAATATGTCATAGCTTTGTTTCATTAGCATTAAATTTATATTTATCATTGACCTAGTAGTTTTGTAATATTAATGACAAATTGCCATAATACTTTTTATATTATTTTATAATAAAGGTCTTTGAGTAAAAAATGTAGTTTGTGTTTTTTTTTCCTGGTTAAATATAATTTCAATAGAATTGTATCAGAATTTTTTCTATGATTTTTTGTACAAGGAAAAATCTTGACTCAGAATCAAGTGTTAAAGGATGCCTGTATTTCATTGTATCTGGAGGAGTGGGGTTTACTGTATCTGGAAACATATAGTAATAGTTGTGTATCCCCTCGATTTAGGGTTAGGGGGGGGCATTCCCAATATACCGAAAGTGAATTGTTAGAGTGGACTGCAAAAATGGGTATGATTTTTTTAAAATCCAAGTGCTATAACAGGGTATGAAAATTCCCTTTGAAAGGTATCAATCTCTTCATTATATATTTTCCTCAAAAAATTGAAAGTAGTGTCCTTTGACTAGTCAGTTTTATTTAGTATAGGAGAAAGTTTAGGAATTCCTAAAACTGAGAATTTTATGAAACTGAAGTCAGGGTAAAGTTTCTTTCATTTTTAAATTAATGTATAATATAAGTTAAGGTCTTTTACCATTTTGAAGTGAAATTTATAGATAGTTATACTGTGATAAATTTTATGCCATAAGTGATCAGATAAAATTGAAAATATCTCTGCTGAAAATCTTGATTTTTCGTACCAAGGTCACTGATATAGTTTCCTTATCCTTGAAGATTATTTTGAATGAGGGAGAAATCAAATTCTTTCCAAATTGAATAGCTTTAGCATTCAAATGAAAAAAAGAATTTCTTTCACACTGCATAAATAAACTGCCTTAGTAATTTTTCACATTATTAACAATATACTGATTGTTTCAAATGTCCTTTAAAAGAGCATACTCACATTGTCAGAGGTTCTCTGTGAACAATTGCACATGTAAAAATGGACCCTCTGAAATTGTGAGGATGTAAAAGTGTAAATAAGTTTGCCTGGTGTAAACTTAATATTTTTTCCTAAAGTTGATTATACCAGAATTTTCTCACGCCACTCCTAATATGACCATTAAATTTATATTGTCCTGTTTCCAAAAACCCATAATGCTATGAAATTTGTTTGATGTCATCATAATTTTACCTGTCCATCAAATCACAATGATAAAATGGAGTTATCTCCCTTTTGGTATCCAAGACATTTTAATTTTGTTTAAATTATCCAGACAGTGACAGGTTGTGCCACTGTAAACAGTTGTTTATCTTATTTAATTCATCTTCTACACAACAGAAACAATTTGTTCCTTACGCAAGTACCTCGATTACATTAAATTATACCTAACATTTGAATAAAGAAACAAATTACTCGCAAATAGCCATGTGCAGCTTACAAAGTTAATTGAAGTTCACCAACAGTACAAAGGAAGTTTGATGTAATTAATGACAAATTTGTACAATAGATGTAATTTTTCCTTTGATATTTTGCTAAATAACATTGGTGGCTATATTTACCTTAGTATATAAATGAAAGTATGAATGAAAAAATAAAATATTTTTAATCTGAATTTAAAGGTGCCTGGAGGAAATGTCTGCAGCTAAAATTGATAAGTCTCAAGAAAACTTCTCAGTTTTTAATATTTATCTAAAAGTGACAGAATTATGATAAATAAAAAAAAGAAAATATTGAAAAAAATATCAAAAATATATAATTACATTATAAAATATTCATTTGCAAAAACATACTAAGAGTTTTTATAATTTGATGGTTTTTGAAAAATGAAAAAAATCCTAGTCTGCAGATGTGCAATCAACAGATTGACGATTTATCAACATTTTATAAATCATAGAGAATATTACACCATTATTGATAAGAAATTACATGTGTTTTGTAGATATTGAGTCAATGCCTTGTATCAATGTATAGATTAATACTTTTAATGACAGGAAGTTCAGACATTATTATGGTTATGTATGAGAATGATTATTTGTGGTTGAGGGAAAGTCTCAATAGTTTGTAAATCAAAATAATGATTGCATTACATTCTGTAGATTTTAGCTTTGTTAAAACAATTAATTGAGGTATATCATCATAGCAGCTATCATACTCAAATTGTCATTTATGCTTCAGTTCTACAAGAGAGAAAAAAAAAGTTTGTAAATCAACCTTATTTTTTGGTTGTCAATGTTTTTTCTTTCCTTATTTGAAAATCAAACACAAACATACTAGATTTATTGAGTCACTTTCACCTACCGTTGAAAATTATTTTGCAAGCAAAATTTTAGCTGATTTATTATCATCTAAAAATGAACACTCAAACCTCATTTGCTGATGAAATGAAAAAAATATACAAATATTACATTTTTCTTTATATGTTGAAAATGCGACCTCTGTGAAGCTGAAGCAATGAACTCTTGAGGATATTTGTCCGATGTTGACAGCTTAAAGCAACCTGAGGATGTTTGTAATGTATTTATATGTTGGATGTGTCTCATAGATAATAATAGCACATCTAAATTTTCTATTGTAAAAGTATTAGTATTTATGGATTCCAATTTGCACGGAAACATATTTTCATTCCTGTTAGTGGCTTTAGATTTTCACTTATATTGTATAACTTGTAGGGATACCAAATTATAAAATATGATTTCTCAGGTGCGAATTTTTGTAATAAAATATTGTCCGCAACGACAGCAAAAATTAAAACACCGCTAATATTACTACTTTAACAGTATCTTAAAAAAGATTTTTCAGCAAATGAAAGCAGGGACCTTTTGATTAGAAAAAAATGTGACAAAGCTAGCCTTGTCAACTGACAGTACGCAATCGTTTGTGGATTGTTTTGGTGTTCCAGATTTTATTATTGGGCTGTAGATTATACTATGTAAATAGTTAGAGACTTATTGTTGACATAAATTTATATAAAATCCTATATAAACCTTATAAACTATATGTTTAAATAGACCATCACATCCCACGCTGTTGGATTGCATCGTATCAATAATAGCATCTTAGATTTGGTACAGTTTAGCTTTTAGAGTATGTATGATGTGATCTCTTCCGACCAATTCTGTAAAAATCTTGCTTGAGAGAGTTAAAGTTTGTAATAATTTTTTATATTTCTGTATAGAGTTAAAAGGCAGCGAAAGTTCTGAACTTGATATTGATCCTAAAAATGCAAGGTGCCTCCTTGTTAGGTGTATTTTAACATGGTACATTGTAATTGGGTAATATTTCCTGTCTTGACACTGAGGCACTTCATACTTTTTGCACATAATATCAAATTTTTTGGCTAGAAATTTGGTAAAATTGGAAATATTATATGATTTTCAGAAGAGAATACACAATAGTAGTAACAGAAACACGAAGACTCAAAAGAATGATACATTCCAAATATGCTTTGATTTTGGCCCGATATTATTTCACTTTGAAATTTTGGCATTATCTTGTGTTTGTCCTCAATTTTCTTTTTATTTATTCCTAATAAACATTCTAAAATTTCAGCAATTATACAGCATTATATTCACAAAATGCATATTTAATTGAACCTGATATTCTTCCATATTTAGTATGCACAAAGAAAACAATGTCTTTCTGTTTTTGATATCTTCCCCATATCAAATAAGGGAAAAACCTACACGAATACTAATTATATCTTCGTATATAAAGTAACTATGAAACTGATGGTCTGATCAGTGTGTTATCATTATGTCTGGCGTACAGATATCGGAACATGCATAGAAATATGAAGCTTTTTTTCAAGTGTTATATCTTGAGAGACCATTGAACTTGCACTTAATTTGCAGGTGATGAAAAAATTTTTACATTTCCCTGAATTTAAAAAGTGAAAGAGCATTTAAAATTTACTAATTTCTAATATTTATATATCATTAATACAATATATATTTATTAGGTCTTTATTAACATTTTATTCTCAATATTATAAAAGATGTAAAAATCCAGTTTCACGGTCTTGTTGCTTTTTTAAAGTAGTAATGTTCATCCTTTTGGCTTGATTATTCAAATAGTAGGGTATATTTATTATCACAGAATAATAATTTCATTGGATTAATTGATATCAGCTGACATTCCGTTAATTCTGATATTGTTCTTTTACTTTCGCTTACACTTTTAATTTCAGTTTCAAGAAGTCAATATTGTTTTTAATTAAACAATATCAGAAT
Organism: Geukensia demissa; assembly: GCA_034783895.1. Classification (NCBI taxonomy): domain Eukaryota; kingdom Metazoa; phylum Mollusca; class Bivalvia; order Mytilida; family Mytilidae; genus Geukensia; species Geukensia demissa. The sequence goes on along the minus strand of JARWCS010053058.1, from coordinate 8,960 downwards.
TATGTAATAAAACAAATATCGTCTTTTGTGTTGGTTGAGATGAGTTTTTATAAACCAAATAAACTAGAAATTCAATATTCATTTCATCCTTCGGTGTCAGTCAATATTTTTATTTGTTGGTCTTAAAAACTCATATCACCCTCTACAAAAGACTATAATTGTATAAAATCTGACAAAACCATTGCATTAGCTTTTAATATCCAACTTAACTCTGTTAGACCAATTAAAATAAAGTGTTAGAATAATTGGGGTTGGAATGATTAGTAAAAGGACTGGCAGATATGCATAATATTTGTTTGACTAAAATGGGACTGCTGTACTTTATTTATATTTGCCAAAAAGCACTTTTCTAATACAAAAAGGCCACTTTTCCAGTTATGAAAACTAACACTATTATGATGTAGTATTCCTCTGAAATTACATTTAAAATATGACAAACATTTGTCAATACATTTCATTTTATTTCTAAAAGTATATATATTGGAATATAAATTAATCACTGAGCTGTTACTCTTTGTACTTTAATGTCAATTGATCATTTCCTTCATTAAACATACTGTGATATACCATATTATTTATATGTAGTAGTGAATACTTATTAAAAGCTGGGTAAAAATATCATAGCTTTAAAAAGGTCAAAGTTTTCTTATTCATTAGGGTCTCAAAAAATAATTTGTAGATTCTTATTACCGGTCACCTCGACTTTTGGGGAGGAAACATATGTTTTTATTTTGGATTTTGGGCCATTTAAATGCTGGGTAAAATATGGTTAATTGAAAAATGTCAAAGTTTTCTTTTTCCGCCCGCCCCCACTTTTTGGGAAGAAAGATATTTTTTTATTTTGAATTTTGGGAAAAATCATTTGAATTTTTTGTTATTTTGAATGATAATCAATAAAATATATTTCACAAAATTGTCTCAAAAGCTCACATTTTTCAATATAGGTGGATGAGAAGCTACAAATTAACTTGATGTGGACTAGAAAATATTTTTTATTTTTATACCATATTTAATACACTGGTGCAGGGCAAAATTTACTTGACATCCTTCACATATGATTCTTTTATAATTTGCAGTATAATAAATAGATAAATAAGATAAATTATGCTTGACTTAATTCATTTTTTGTGAGGGTTTTAAAACGTTTGTCAGCTACTGCATTTTTTGGACTATAACTATGTCATACCCGTAGCCAGGGGGGGGAGGGGGGGTTCGAGGGGTTAGGACGAACCCCCCCTTGAAAACCAATAAGCACTATTAAACTCGCGATTCAGACTGAAGTCTGACTATTAAAGTCTGAAACACATGATTTCTGTAATGCAAAAACAGTGCCAGGAAATAGCTAGATTGCAGGATTTTGCACCAAATACCCCAGACCTTCGGCCGTGAAGGTCGCTTTGTGAGGTGTCGAACCCCCCTTGAAAATTTCTGGCTACGGGCATGTATGTGGACTATAGGCCTAATCTGCATTTTTTCTATAGACCAATGGGAAATCCAAATTAAATTAAAAAATGTCTGGTCTCATGGTCCAAAAAATATAGTATTTATTGTATTTGTCTTGTCTTGCTTTCCCTAAATGGGTTTATGATGCAATAAAGTATAAAATTATTTATTTCTATAAAAAAGCATTTTTGAACTTGATGATATAATTAAGAATGTCACTCCTGTCCACCTTGAGTCAGAAAACTACTTCAAAAGCTGTGAGAATTATATGATTTGCTCATATTTTGACAAACAATTCTTACATATACGTTCAGTTAGCACATACCATCAGCATGTGAAATTTGAATCAAAATCAAAATCTCATATTTTAAACAACAAAAAATCCATAGTTTCTTGTAATAATTTTAACACTGCTGTATGTTTGACAGTTTTCAAGAATTCATCAGTTAATTAAAATAAAGAAAATATTTTTTTTGTCAGTGATGCTCTCTTTAAAGTTTCAAGGATAAAATTATTTCAAAATAATCAAGAGGAACTTTAGATATTTTTTAGATAAATAGTGATAATTTCATCAAAACTGAAACAAAAATGACTTCTGACCTGAAATTTATTTTAAATTATGGTTTTATGTGAAATATAAAGGGAAATTTAAATCACAATTCTTTAAATAAATTTCTGATCAGATTAATATTGCAAGAAAGCTAATTCCGTTTTCAAGAGTTTTTGAAAATCAGCTGAATTTCAGCAGAATTTCATTTCAAACCCATAGATTTTTACATTTTACACTGTTTTTTAAAGAATACTTTGTATGAATCAAGATTCACAAAATCTCCAAATTACCTCATAAATACATGTTTGTAATAACAGAATTTTTCATGATTTTTTCATGATTGCCGATTGAAAATCAGCTTGATTTCAGCAGTTTTTTCACAGATGTAGATTTTTACATTTTACACTAATTTTCATAATTTCCCAGAATTACAATGCATGCATACATTGTAGTAATAAAATTTGCAAGTTATTGAAAATCAGCTTAATTTCAGATGTAGTTTTTACTATACAGTTGGAGATTTTTACATTTTACACTAATTATTGTAAAAGAAATAGCTAATGTTTGAACTAAGGTTTTAATTTTTTAGTGTAGGTAGCTGAACACCTTACTCCTTTATCGTATTTTGATCTTCAGACTTAAATATTGCCTTAAAATCTGGAACTTTTAAGGTGGGAGCTAGGGTGAAGGTTATTGATGCCCTCCACAACATATTAATGCCCTCATTGAAGGTGTCTTAGAGCTAATATCTTTAGTTATAAATTTTAAATGGTAGGACATGACCTAGTCCCAAGACACTTGTAAAAACAAGGGTCATGTTTTTCAGGCTTTATTTCATTTGGTACACTTTTGAAAATTGTAAAAAAAGTGGTCATGAAATACCATGTCCTTGACAAAGCTGAAAATCTATCTTCATATTTTTTATGATTGAAAACTATATATCATGTTTCTTCCAAAATTTAAACTTCTCTACACTGTGGAGTCTAGTTTATAATCAAGATGTTGGTCAGGTATAATTAATATGAAATATAATGCCGAAAAAGATATATTTAGTTATATGATAATTAAATCTAGCCTCTCAACAATAGGACAATTTTGGACTACATTTGTAAAAATTCCAATTATTTTTTTAAATAAATAGATACAGAAATATTAAATGGCCAACAAATAATAATTAATCAAATTTCCTTTTATCTCTTTTGGTACAGGCCAGGTATATAAGATGAATATCAATTGAGACCAATAGCTTACGATATTTCACATATATTCTTATCATCTGAAATTAAATCATTCATTAATCATTAAATTAAAATATGAAATACGATAAGACTATTAGTATGTAATCATTTTCGCGATCAGTGTCAATTCTGCCAGTAGATATGTTATTTTCGGTTTGTAATCTAGTCCTGGGGTTAACAAGATGATACCTTGTACATTTCATGTATACTTACCATAAGTAATTAGTCACCTGGCAAAATCTAACCCTGAAGGATAGCTATCAATTACACATATACCTTCCATAAAAGGCACATCTCTGTAAAGGTCCACTGCTAGAATTTTTGATAAATGAAGACTTGTTGACCAATTAATATCAATATGTATGATTCAAGACGTAAAACAGCTTCATCAATTGTCCGAAAATCTGATTCATCAAGAAAAACAATGACTTATTTGTATCTGTTATAAAACTATTTATTTACGTAGATACGTCCAATATTTCATGAAAATGTATGCTTTCCGATTTATAAAACATTGCTACAGATTTATTTCAATTCTTCACAGATGTTTGTTGAAAACAAGACATTTTATTGGCAGTGAATCTGCATTTATTTAGAACATGTACAAATATACATACGTATATTTAATGCATCTTTAACTAGGACTGCTTTGTTGCAGAAACAATCCCCTCCATTGATTTTCTTGGGCAGCTTTGCTAAAATACGTAAGTTCTAAAATATCTTGTAACAATCCCCTCCCATGAATTTTCGACTGCAACTTTACTAAATGCCTAAGTTCTAAAATGTCTTGTTTCAACCGGCCTCACCATCGAATTTTCCCCTGCAGCTTCTCTAAAAAGCCCAAGATGTAAATTGCATTCACCACTGCATGCAGCTTTGCTTAACGCCTATGATCTTAAAATTCACCTTTTTGGGGTTTCTAAATGCACAAGTTTTAAAATGTTTTGTTACAACCCTCTCCATTGCATTTTAATCTATAGCTTTGCTAAATGCCTAAGTTCTAAAACGCCATTGGTTACAACCACACCATGGTATTTTCCTTTGCAGCTTCGCTAAGTGTCTATGGTTTAAAATTCCTCTGTAGGGTTGCTAAATGCATAAGTAATACTAGTAGATTGTTTTGTTCTATTTGAACCCTCTCCGTTTGATTTTAATCTATTTCTTTTAAGTAAGTTATAAAATGTCTTGTTAAAATATACTCTTGTGAATTTTCTGTTGTACCTTTGCTATAGAGTCTGCACTCCAACCACAAGATAAACTGGAGAAATTTTTAGAGGTGTCCACAAGGCTTTCTGCATTAATGGTTACGATGCCATGTGTACAGTTGCTGATAGTGTTGTGTCTTGCATTTGTAAATGTATCGACTCTGGTTTACTCTCAGCCTGCCCAGACTATTCTTTTAAAGCGAATCTAGCCACAAAATTCGAAAGCAAGGTCAAGCAAGGTCATGGTCACAATAAAATGCGATGATATTTCTGTTAAACAATATTAATCCACCAAATAAGTAGACAATGTAAAACAAATAATGCTTGAACAAAAACAACGGCATGCATCCACAGGATTAGAGGTTCTTGACTAAGGACAGGCACATAGAGTATGTGGCGGAGTTAAACACATTTGTTTATATGTCGTTTTGTCACACCACTGTCACAGGTAATGGGAAGGGTTGACCGGCCGCATAACAAAAACCAATTGCATCATGTAGCCTGCCAGAAGTAACGCTAATGACAGGAGTATCGACATTTGGTACTGCCTCATACGAAGCTTTTTGACTTTTTTAAAACTTTGTGCATGTTATTGGATACCCATATATCTTTCAACACGTTCTTCCGTAGTATTCATATTATATTACATTCTGTTCAAGGTTATCCGTTTCAAATTTCTTCCTTTCATTTTCTTAGGACATTCACACAAGTTTCCGTAATATTGTTACACACAGAATTTGATTAAGAAAAAGAATTGAGGATTACAATATCAAAGAGATTATGATTTATTTCTCCGTAGGAGATTGATAACTTTGTAAGGTTCAGTAAATTTCTTTTTTTTAATCCAACAACGCAGATCGTCTCCTCATTTTAGTGGTAAATGCCTAGGATAATGTACCTGTATTTGAATTGAAATTTTTATATGTGCCGTTTGGTGCAAGTGTATTTAACATTAAACTCATAAAAATGATTTTCATGATTGCCATATATGTACCTTGCTTTCTTAACTATTTTTTTCCTGGTTTCAACACTAAAATTGCTACAACACAGCATATTCATAATTGGCAAGTGCATTTTATGCAGAGTAATGTCAAAGCTATGCCGTTAATAGCTTTAATATATTGTTCAACAAGAGTAACTTAATTTTTTAAATGTTTATTTTTTTCTGGTTCAGTAGTTTTTTCCGGGTCTAGTTGTTGTCCTTTGCAAAAGACGTATGTTTAGGTTATTGGGAAAATAATGAGATTTGTGGAAGATTTTCTAATACTGATTAATTAACTAGTGGTAACTCTCCTGGAGATCTGACTGGTGTTGTAAAAATTGTTCTTCTTATTGTGTAATGTAACGGTGACTGATAAAAACTCCTGTTCAAACGACTTTCTACTGTTCAGCAGGAGCAGCAGGAGCTTTAATCAACAATACAGATTTTAATGTCCACCAACAGAAAAAACAATACCTATTGTATCACTTTGAATCGCCAGTTTCATGTCTGTGAGATTTAACACATGTTTATTCATCAAAATAGGAGTTGAACTCCAGCAAACCTCTTATTAGTTTTGCCATAAATAGGTTTATTTTCAAGCTACAGCTAGCAATAAAAATTGTGTATTTTTCTGAAAATATCAAAATCAATCTGAATTGCATAGTCGCTTGAGTTTTAGCAATTAGTGTTTAAAAACAAAAAAAATACTTTATTTTTGGCATTTGAAAGAAATTCGAGCGGTTGTAATCAGTGGATCTATCTATTTGTAAGGATATATATTCTTGCCATTATTACTGAATACTGCAAAATATTTCTAATATTAACAAAAATTTTGGTTTAATACAATTTTGAGGCGATCAAAAAATAGAACCAAACAAAATAAATCCCATTCATCCCTATTCAAATTACATTGTCGAGACTTAATGTTCCCATTAAGAATATATATATTTTTTTTTTGCTTTTACAATTTACGCTGTATGTGCTAGAATTAAGTATCCTTTACAAAATGTCTTGATTTAATCACAGGATTGGCCATGTTGCTTGACAATTCTAGTTTGTAAACTCTATATTCAGGTCTGCTTCATGCGTATGGGGTATGTAGGATTGGTATTTAGTCGTAAGACCGTTACTATACGTTAAATATCAGGTATACCGACCCTAACATCAGGTTCACGGTTAGCAATGTCCTCATAGAAGTTATACATCCGTTAAGTCGGAAAGAAATGCGGAATGACGCAAACTTAATTATGATGTCACCCTGCATTAAAGTTAATTTCCGGAATGGTAATAGTACATTCAAACATAACAACATGATGTCAGCAAATTTCTACCTGTTTTTTGCATTTGATGAACTATAGATAGTTCAGATTTTCATCTTTCTTAACCGGTATAAGGTCTCTAGATTTGTCATGAAATTCCAAGTTTTCCTTGTGGTTGGAGTAGAGTCTCTCTGACATTTACCAATAATCTTTTAATTTTCATACTTTTAGATTTGATTTCTCCCAGACGGAGTACACCGCTTCAGCCGGCAAACAATCATCTAACATTGCTCATTATAACCCTCGAAAAAAGTCGGGGTGGGTGGTGGTATGTTGATTTCCCCTGTAATGGTCTGTCCGAATTGTATTGACATTATGAATGTTAGGGGGAGTTGCCCGCTAAAAGTCTTATAGATTTTTTTGAAACTATTTTGAGTGTAAGATTATTGTATGGGGATGTGTATATATTTTTTATATGGAGATGTGTACAATGTATATATTTTTAGACAATTATGTGTGGGCAAGTATTGTGAAAAATTATTGCTGTCTAGATATGAGTACTTCATTTTACGATGGTTGGATCTTGGCTTTCCTGTGTTTTGGTTCGTATACTATTGGTGAGAAGTTATTCATTGTAAGATCTACTATAAAAATAGGAGATATGGCATGCTTGTCCATGTGACAGCTCTTTACCAAAAGAAAGTCGAATTTAAACTTTTACAGGTCCCATCGTGGCCTTCCGAATAATCAACTAGAGTCCATACGATAACAGAAGCTGTAAAAGATTCCAAAAATAAAATGTGAAACTATTAATAAAACACGGTAATTATGAACTAATAACAATAAATGACTATTTTAACAACGAAAACCACTTGACTACAGGTTCCTGACTTGGGACAGGCACATTTAGTATGTGGCGGGGTTAAACAAGTTTGTGAGCGCTCACCCCCTTAATTCACAATATTTATTCAACATTGATAAACTTGTATTTTTTTCTCTCTTGTTAAGTTTGATACAAAGTACGAACCCACTGCTTCCACGCAACTTGTTTGTTTTTTTAATAGGCCAATGCAGTTGCTATTCACTGCGGCTGTTTAACATTTAGTTAAAAAATGAAAGAAGGAGTGAATTACAATGTTCAAAGATGAGTCAAAATTGTGTCACCAATAACATGACGTGAAGTATTCTCTTAAGTCATCTTTACTATGACGCGGGGGTGCATTGTATTTGTGGTCGATCCGGATATAATATTGCGGTTAGAGAAGATTAATTAAAGGTTTTTGATAGAAACATGTGGGTGAATCTACAATCGATCTCTTCAAAGATGGCTTAATCTGATAAATTACATTCTGCATAATATTGAAATATTTTTAAAATGTTTTGTTGACAGGTAGTTACTATACCCAAGTCTAACCTAGAAGGAAATAAGTGAAACGGAAATGTAAAATATTTAGTTATGAATTTTTTTCTAGTTTATATGTCTTGGTGCGATGCTAAATCGTATTGTAACTCTGGACCGGTTGTTTTTAAACATCTACATAAGCTAAATCGAAACCTAACATTTTGTATTCCTGGACTGTTTTTAAAGAGACAGGAACAGCTTAACCTTTCAGATCGCCTGGTTTTTGATGGGGTTCCTATTTTCAATATGTATAATGTTGTTTTCTCAGTGTTTCTTGTTCTCTGGTTTTTCCGTGTCTAGCCTGGGTGACCAATGACCTTGTCCTCCAATTATGCGGCTAGCTCCGCGTTAACCCGATATTCTCAATAGGAGGAGAATACTATTTTGGGCAGGTCGAAAGTATGCTGTATCTGTTGACTGAATGGCCATTCGGGTTTCTCTTGTTTTGTTCGGGTGGCTGTAATTCATCGTCACCTCAAAAAGTTAAAAACTTACAAAACATTATTTCTTCAGCGATAGGGTTCTTGATTGGTTAATTAAGGACCAACTTCAATGAATTTGACCGCCTCGAGTGCTGAAGGTCGTGGGTTTGATCCCCGACCAGGTCAAACCAAAGATATTAAGTTGGTATTTGCTCCTTCTCTGCTAAGCACGCAGCATTTAGGAGTAACATCAAAGACTAGTCGATCCAGAGTCAGAATAATGTGTCTGGGTAAAGTGGTATGTCTTCCTGTAGACTGTTGCTTTCGTAAGCTAAAAATCCGGCTCAGCATGTTGGTCTAGTACAAAGGAGGTTTCATTCATCATCACCCATCATTAATATGCTCTCGACCTGAATATGCATCCTATATTTGCCGCTGGACTTGAAGCACCATTCAATC